>CABHPP010114552.1:2497-47534 GCA_902168425.1 Peromyscus attwateri | reverse complement strand
AAAAAAAAAACTATCAGTTTTAGCTAATTTCTGAAGTCTAAAAAACAAAATCCTTTGAAGGTTCAGGCTTCTAAGTTGGTGACTATCCTTCATTGAGTGAGTCCCAGTCTTTAAAATCCTTATGTATCATTCACAGGCCAATCTTGAGAAACAAGAGACTTTTTTGTCTGACGTTTTATATTGAGTGTTCCATGGAGTCCTCATAACTCTAGACTCATTGATTTATTCCAAAGCATTCATTTATTACAGTGGCTTAAATATACTTTATATCTTCAAGTGCAGAAAATTTCACACACATATCTTTTAGATTTGCCCTTTGGTTGAGAGGTATTTTGATAAATCTGCCTTCTCAAATACTGCCTGGAGAGCTTCTTCCATGCTCTACAGGAAGAATTCCTTAAAATCAGAATTTTTCATTCATAATCCTGAGTTATAGTCTTCCTACTTCTATATTCTAGCCTTAGACCTTTGTATGTAGTTTAAATATTCTTCTTGTTAACCCTGTTCCTTGTTTTTTTTTTTTTTTTCAAATGTTTTCTCTGTATGAGTTTGTGGCTCATTCTCAATATAGCAGTTTATATATTCTTCCCATCCTTGGCAACTAGTCTGATCTTCACACATCTTCAAATATTTCTTGTTTTTACCTTGTGTAACTCTGTAATGAGAGATTTTTGGCCAAAAATGTTCCTGCATCTGAATCTTTCTTATGTGATTTTTGTTTTTCCTAGATTACCTTCATAGCCAAAAACTTAAAACTGGTGACTTCCAGGAATTTCTCCTGTCTTTACATATTCAGAATTCACATAGTCAACCTTCTTACTTACTTATGACATTTACAGCCTAAAGGCTATTTCCAGAAAAATAATTCACTGGTATCAGTTTTCATTTTAGTCATTATTATTTTAGTACTCAAAATGCATAGTACTTTAGTATATTTTAGCAGTATTAAATGTAGAGGTAATGCTTAAAGTTGGCCACCAGCTTGATAGCTACCTTTTCAATTGCACAAGTAGTGTTTTCAGCAATAGGGCCTTACTGTAAAGTTATGGAGACTAACCCATAGTCTTTTCAATAGCCTGTGATGTTTGGGGATGTGGATGGGATCCTTTTAACCAATGACTCAACAAGATGCATTTAGGTTGTTTTCACATTTTGTCTACCATCATAAAATGTGCTCTATAATCTATGTACACTCCATTTGACCTGCACAAAACTGAGGTTCAGAAAATTGAGTCCCAGTAGGCACCTCATTGTCCCATCCTGGCACTACATATTTCATCCTGAACACCAAGAAGGAACCATGAGAACATTTGCCTTTGGAGTCACTACACACTTCATAGAAAAGTGAGTGACTTGGAACTTGGTTCTCCCTGTCTCCTCTCCTCTTCACTCTATTTTCTTGTCCTGTTATTCTGCTCCTTCAGTGCCTTTTTCTTCTTTATCCTCCTTTCTCCAAGACTAACTTCATACTCTTTCCCCTTCCTCCTCCTTCTCTTCATCCCCCTCTTCTCATGCTCCTTCTTTCCGCTTTTCCTTTTTTCTCCCTCCATCCTTTTCTCACTGTAATTCAGTTTCCAATCCAACTCTCAGGTTGATACATCTCTTATAGAAACTTTAATCCTAAATCATGCATAGAATCTTGGTTGGGAAAAGCTCAGAGAATCAGTTCCTTTGCTTTGTATTCACTGTAGTATAGAAAAGCAAACAAGGGTTTAGGATGGATGATGTGTTGCCTTGAATACTGAATATACCATTGTGCCTTTTTATTTTAAGAAAGAAGATATTACTATGGCTTCCCAAAAATTCAGAATGTTTTTATTAATACTCTGTGTTCTCTTGATGTTGAGTTTCTGTCATTGTCTGATATCATTATTCAGTTTGGTTCAATCTATGCTGCATGCATTTTCTGATATTATTTGGTTTGATTCAATATATGCTGCATGCTATTGTCTGATAACTGTATACATTTTTTCTTAATGTAAGCTGCTTGATGCATTTGCCCAGGGTGGTTCAATCTATGCTGCATGTCTCAGGCACTTCAGGTTTAGGATGTTATTGATGCTATTTCCTACTACAGTTATGAATTTATAGAATCTTCATTCACTTCAAAGATTTCATTTATTTCCTTAACCAAAGAATGACTGTTGTGGGATATTTGTACACTGTATGAAAATGTTTTGCTGTGATTGTTGTAATAAAAAGCTGAATGGCCAATAGCTAGGAAGAGGTTAGGTGGAATTTCTGGGAACAGAGAGGACTTCAAGAAGAAGAAAGGTAGAGAGACCAGGAAACATAGAAGAAGCAGAATGAGCACTATGTGACAGAATATAGATTAGTGGAAATGGGTTAAGTTATAGGTACTAGTTAAAAACAAGCCTAAGCTAAGACAAAGATTTCATAATTAATATAAGTCCCCGTGTCCTTATTTGTGAGCTAGCAGCCTAAAGAAAAATCCAACTACAAAAGGCTGTTCTTTTCCAACATCTTTTCTATGTTGTATGATGTATTTCAGAAAAATTGTACATCAGAAACTTTTACTATAAATTACCTATTTGGGGATATTGAAAATTTACTGTATCTGAATGTAATTTTTCCAGGTTAAAAAAAATATACAGCTACTAAGTTAGTCCTTGATGATACCCATTAATACCAGTAGCACCCTCCACAGTAACCAAAGCATGTCATCTGTCATGGCCACTGTCCCCTGTCCAAGTGCTTCTAATGAAAATACTGCCTTGTAGGTGGTTTTCAGTTATTTAAAGAAAATTAGACAATATCTTTACAAATTTGTGAGCTGCAAACCTTCAATAAAATACACAATAATTATAAACTGAGATTCACTCAACAGCAAAGAGAAGAAGAACTCTTATCTGGTACTAGAAACCTATCCAAGTACCTGGTGCTAGTGAAGACATGGACCTACGAGAAGAACCTAACACTGTCACTTTACTAGATCAACATCATTACTAACTACATTCTAAATCTGATTCTTATACCCACAAATAATTGTAGCTCTAATTCTTTATCAAAAAAGCTCCTCATTGTAGCAGGAAAAAAAACCCCACAAAAACATCATGGCAGAAAACAAATCAAAATGCAGAAATAACTGATTCTGAGGTTCCTAACTTTAAGGGACACATCTACAATACAAGCCCTGTTCCTAAGACTCAGCTAACTTCACAGGAAAATGGAAAGATTGTAAGAGCTTCGGAGCCTAGAAGTCTGCTGTGAGATTGTGTGTTCTAGAACTGAGAGGTAAGATGCATCCAGGATACCTCAACAGTATGGCTTTCTAAGCAAAACCTGGAGAATTATAACACCAATAGACATGGTAATGTAGAAGGAGAGAATCTCATAGGGCCACAACCCGAGACAAACAACTACAGGAAATTAATTACTGCTGAGAGTCAGGTAATTAGTCTTTCCCAGATATGAGTCCCCTAATTGGTTATTTAATGCCATTGGTCAGCCCCGAAATCTTATACACAAATGCAACAGACTAAGTTGGTTTTGTGTGTGTATGTGTGTGTGTGTGTGTGTGTGTGTGTGTGTGTGTGTGTAAAACAATAATAATCAGAGATAAAGAGGTGGTTAATTTGAGAGAGCTGGAGGGAAGGGATATTAGAGATATAGGAGGGAAGAAAGGGAAGGGAAAATTATGTAGCTATGTTTTAATTAAAATCATAATTTAAAAAGTAATAACACTAAGAAAAAGAAGCTAGTAAAAGCATGTCACTAGAAATTCTGAGAAATGTGATGTTATGTGATTTGGTCATAGTGGAATACTGTAGACTGCTCTTATATGATAAAGTCATTCAGCATGACCTATTGATACAATTGTGATATATAAGATTCCACCAGGATAAAAATGCATACTGTTTATGATAAACATTTATATAAACTGGAGTACATATTAAAATAATAAAAATATAATATAGAAAACCCATAAGCCACTGCATAGTCATATACTATCAATATCAGACACTATATACTATACATAATTATATTGGTATAGTGCACAACTGTTAGCCCAGTAGGTATGTTGAAATCAACATCATTAACACATCGTGACACATTGTCTTATGATACTACAACATCTATGGCGTCACTGAGCAAGTATTTTTCAGCTCCATTATAATTTTATGGGACCAATATACATAAGATCACTGACCAAAATATTGTTATGATAATGATTACTATCCAATGTTCTAATTTTCTTGCCTCTACCTCCCAGGTGCTAGAGTTACAAAAGTGAATCATCATTCTATATTTTAGTATATGATTAAATACAGTAGTTTATTTTTTATATAATAATCTGCTATAAAGGTTAATCTTCCTTCAAAGCATCTCAACAAATAATAAAAATTGTGTTAATTTGAAAAATGTATCCTTATTGGTATTCAGAAATATAGAAACTTTGTAAGTTCTTTTCTGGTTATTCTTTAAATATAGAATGTGAGTAGAAATTTTATAATGTTCCCATAGGAGTTAGAAAGATGAAATGACTGCTCGAGGAGCATACGAGCATGATGGGCTGCACTCTTCAAAATAATGGCAGTTTCTGCACAGGCTTAATACAGTCTGAATTCTGTTTGATGGGTTAAGGATAAGGGCTGGGAGATTTTGTAGAATATCATCAATTCATCTTCATTTTGGTAAGTGCAATGTGGGGAAGTAAAATTGTATTGTACATATGCGTGTGAGAGCTCTTGGAATCTACTTGTCTTAGAATCTAAAACTGTGTTTGTTGTAAGTGTGCATGGCCATGTCCTTTATAGTTTTATTTTTGGTGTGGGGTTCAAAGATTCAAATTCAGATCCTGGTTAGCAAGCACTCTTACTGATGACTGTTACCTAGCCATCACTCAAGCCCTAGATTGTACTTTTTAAGAAATGAAATAATACTAGTCACATATACTTTTGAAAATTCTCAATCAGAGAAAATATTAAAAGGTAATTATGTGAATATATGTGAAATATAATTCTAAAGTACATAGAGGTACACTATAAATATAAAGGCAGTAGAAATCTTAATTTGTCACTGTTTCCGTTCATATTTATTAAGGCAATAATGTTTAAATATTTGCATTTATGGTAAATTTAGTGAAAATAAGATATAGATTAAATATTTGTGTTGTATTACTTGACCTTAAAGTTATATTCACAAATATAAGAGAATTATTATGTTAAAAATAATTCAAAATGTCTAAAAGCTTATTATCCAAGAATGTGTAATAATTGGTATTTGTTTTAAAAGCTTCACAGAATTTTATGTTTCTCATTACTTACAGTAAAAGTGTTTCATAATTATTTCATGCAATTTGCTTTAAATTAGAGTTCAGGCCATTTTTAGAGCATAAAAATAAATGGAACATGTCATTGCAATAAAATCATTTTCTAACAAAGGCTAAAATTACCTGTTTTTATCTTAGATAATACTCTTAGGATAATGCCTTTCCTCTGACGTCTGAGGAAGCAGTAAGCTATGCTCTAATTCTGTGGAGAATTCAACTGGAGTAAACAATGGCAGCTACCAGTGTCCCCATTCCCACCTACCTAAAATAGGAAAGAGGCATTTTATCTTTCTCCTAAAATCCTCTGGCTGGCATAGTCCTATTACAGCTTTTATCTAATCTTCCTGTTCCTTTTAAATGTCTACAAACAATGTTTTAAAGAACTAAGCTGGTATATAAGAGCAAAGGTGAAGTTTTAAAATATAATGATTTTTTTTTTTGTATTTTAGCATATGGGTAAAGGAAATCACCCTATGTAGTTAAAATGGTTGTCTTCTCTAATAACCAGGTAAGAAAACTAAGATATTTTCTGTATTACTCACCTTTGCTAGCTCTTTTGGCTGCTTTCCTCTTCCATTGCCTGTTTTTCTGCTCCTCTCTTTTACTAACACTCTATCATCACTGATAGGTCAATGGCAGTGGCCAAGTGAAAAGTAGATTCAATCTCTGCCCCCAAGTAGTGTACTGCTGTGGCAAACATTCCTCATAAAAGGAAAAATCTTAACTCTATGCTTCTTGAGGTCAGGTCAAGGTAATACATAAAAATAAACATTTCCAAAAACTGGTGCTTTTTTTTCTGTTAGAAAGAAGAGGAAAGAGTGAACACAGAAAAGCAGAGGACAGATGGTGGTTGTGGAAAGGAGTGACAACAATTATCAGTTAAACTGAAAAAAGATAATGGACCTGCAAAAAATGGCAAATGGTCTGAACACTCATTTCTTTTTGTCTTTTGTTTTTGTTAGTTCTTTGAAAATTCCATATGATGCGTTTTGATCATAATCATGCCTTCCTCACACTCCTCCTGGAAGTACCCCTTTTCATACTCACCCAACTTTGTGTCCTTCCTTCTTATTTATTTCATCAAGAATATCTTGGACATTTGGCCTTCCCTAGAGGTTGATCTATGTAACAGGGGTTGCATGTTTCAAAATAAGCTGGCTCTCCCTCATCCAGCAGCTATCTATTGCCTATAGCTCTGTAGCGAGGAGTGAGACTTTATGTCCACCTCCTCTCTGCATGATGGAACTTTGCCTGTCCTGATGTCACACAGATATGAGGCATGCTGCCTCAACTGCTGTGCATTTATATATAGTGCTACTGCTCTTCTAGATCCAGAAAATATTGTTTTTTTGTCATACATTACCACCTCCTTTTCCTTCTCTCTTCTACAATGATCCCTAAGCCTTGAAAGGAGAAAGCATGATATAGAGGTTCTGTTTATGGTTGATCATTCCACAGTCTCATATTCTCTACACTTGTATCTATTGCGAATCTTTGTGTTAATCACCATTCATCTCAAATTGAAGTTCCTCTAATGAGGGTTGCACCCTTGGTTATAACAATAGTCATTAGGACTTAGTTTAATACCATTAAACTTAGTTTATTACTTTCAGAGTAATGTTAGCAGGTATCTCCTAGGGCCTATGAGCTAAAGATAACCATGCCAGGAATTAGTTTTATCTTAGGGAGTAGGCAATAGATCAAACCAGAAAGTGGTTGGTTACTCTCATAGCATTCATGCTTCCATTTCACGGGTAGGCATCTCATGACACTTATGACTACATCTCATGTAGTCACTGTTGTATCTCACAGAGTTCACAGTTAGGTAAGACTGGTGATCTTTTATTCCTCTCATAGACTTCATAGAACCTTCCAGCACTATTAAAGCTAGTCAGTAGGAGGGATGAAGCTTCCAGGTTAATATCACCTTTATATGTTCCATATATATATATGGAAGTTTCAACAGTAGTAGATTTCCATATGAGTTTTTGAAAATGTCTTTAATGTTAGTTACCCTCTTTTCTAAATGCTCATGTACTCTGCTCTACTGTCCCTTATCCCATTAAACACTTTCTGAACCATTATCCCCTTTTAGCTCTTTATATAACCTGACTCTATAATTTTTGCTTGAAATAGCTTATTACAGTCCTTCATTCATTCTCTGTCTCCTATGTTTATTTCAAATTGAACCTACATATGTGGGAATTCAAGACTAATATTCACTAATGAGGAAAAACTTATGGTTGTATTCCTCAGTTGGAGATACCCAACTCAGAATGTTTCCAGAGTCATCCATTTACCTGTGAGTTTCATTTTTCTTAAAAGATGAATAATATTTTTTGTGTGTAAATGTACCACATTTTCATTATCCATTCATCAGTTGATAGACATCAAGTCTATTTTCCATTTCCTAGTTAATGTGAATAAACTTCATCAGTTGATTGACTTCAAGGCTACTTTCCATTTTATAGTTAATGTGAATAAACAGCAGTGAAGATGGATAAGCCAGTATCTCTGTAGAAGTCTGTATAGTCCTTCAAGCACATGCTCCATGGTGTAGAGAGTTCATGTGATAAATCTATTTCTAGCTTTTGAGGAAACTCTACACACACACTGATTTCCATAATGCCTGTATAAATCTTCCCATCTGCAGGGAATAAGTGTTCCTTCTTTCCTACATCCATGCCACCATATTCTCTACCTTTCATTGTCTCTCTCTCCCTCTCTTCTTTCTCTTTTGCATATTAGCCTTTCTGATTGGAGTATGATGAAATCTCAAAGTAGTTTTAATTTGTATTTCCCTCATAACTGGGAATTCTGAACTTAAATTTTTTTTCAGCCACCATATTTCTTTTGATAACTTTAGATTTAGCTCTATGTTTCATTTTTAAAAATTGGGTTTTTTTCTTAATGTTTAAGTTTTTGAATTCTTTGTATATTCTAAATAATTCTAGACACTCTCTGTTAGATTAACCACTGGTAAACAATTTTCCCATTCTGTGACCTGCTCCTTTACTCAAATGATGGTGTACTTTGCTATACAGAAGTTTTTAATTTCATGAGGTGCCATTTCTTAATTATTTATCTAAATGACCATGCTTCCTTGGTCCTTTGAATAGCCATTTCTTCAAAGACATGTGAGATGTTAATGTGCACAGGAAATATGATCAACATGATTAAACATAAGAAGAATGTGTTTAAAAGTACAATGATATACTACCTCACATGCAGCAGAACTCCTATCCAATCTCATAAAATAAGAAGTGTGCAGAGAAATTGAGTATTGTTCACTATTGGCAGACAGGTAGAATGGTATTATTGAGGATAGCATGAGAACTCCTGAAAAAATTAAAAAGAAATGTCCATGAGCTATAGCAATTCCACTTCTGTGTATATATCCAAAATGATTGAAAACACAATGTGATAAGACATAAGTGTATACTCCTGTCCCACAGCACAATTGTCAACCATGTCAAAAATAGAGAAACTTCCAAACTAATGGTTTCTGAACATTAGGCCACACATAACCATTTCTGATCAGTATTGATTATTCCTGAATGAATAAATATAATTCAACTGAAATTACAGAGAACAATTTATGTGAGAACATCATCATTTGCTTTTCCCTTCATTTCTCTTTTTAATGCCAGAATAAATTAAATCTAAATATTAGTACATGATATAGGTTGGGGAGAAGATGAGAAGTTTCTATTGGATATCTGAATTCTTTTGTGGTACAGAGCCAGAACTGTTGTGACAGTTACTACTACTCTTGAATCTAAGATTTTTCAGTTTTATGCAGAAATGGTTCAGTCTACCAAGTGGATCAATAAGGTCAATATTAAAATATTTAAGAAAAATCACTGATCTAATTATCACTATATTTCCTCTGAATCCTAAGTCATTCTTCATTGTCTGTTTGCTAGTATTGGGTATATATTAGTGTGCTCTCTATTTTGTGATAAATGTCACGATCAAAAGCAACTTGGAGAGGAAAGTGTTTATTACATATCATAGGTTACATTCTATCATCAAGACAAGTCTGAGCACCACCCAGAAGCAAAATCTGAAACAGAAACCATTGAGAAATCCTGCTTACTAGCTTGCTCGCCATGGCTTGTTTAGCCTTGATTCTTATTCAACCCAGGGCCCCGTGCCCTGGATTGACACCATGAATATTGGGCAGAGTTATCCCATACCAAACATAAGTCAAGAAAATGCCCCCATAGGCTTGCCTACAGGCAAACCTGATAGAAGCATTTTCTCAGGTGAGGTTTCCTCTTCCTAGATGGCTCTATCTTATGTGTATTTGACAAAAATAACCAGCACACTGTGTAAAATTGCTAATGGCATTTCTTCTTTGTAATGTAATCAACTTTTCTCAGGAAAAGGTATCAGAGGGACAAAGCACGAGAAGGGGATTTTCCTGTCATGAAAGCTTAAAACTGACTCATGATTTGCCTCAGTCATGCATCTGAAATACAAGGTAACTCAGCAGCTATTTTGTTAGACGACCTTCCTGAGAGTGCCCACTATGCAGACACAGCCACCTACCTATATACAGTTTGCCTGGCTTGCTTCTTCACTTCAGGGGTACTTTCTGTTTTCGCAATGACAGGGCAATATGAGCTGAGAACACATTTGTGCATTGAGGCTGAACTCCACCCTTTATGGGAGCATACAGTTTTTCAAGTTGTTCTTTTTTATTTTGGTAGTTTTTCTTTCAACCCTAGGATTGTAGTTTTGCAAAAAGAAAAAAAAAATAAGATGCACATTTTGAATGAGTTTGAGATGTAAAATTATCAGGATCTTTTAAATTTATTAACTACTAGTTCTGTACATAATAAAAGATGCTGTGTTTATAATTGTCCGTGATGAGATTGCCAAGAAGACCCCTGTATGTTAAAACTCAGAGAATTGAAACAAGAAGACCATGCAAAAATTATAGATCATTTCTGTTTTCAATTGTAAATGACTTTTCAATTCAGAGGAACAACTTTAATTAAGGCTTTGAGCTTTCTAAAATTGAGATGATATAGACTATTAAAAAGGAAAAGGGGTAAAAACCAAAGGTTTTAAAAGTAACTGAGAACAAATATTTTAGTATTGCTTTATACCTCTCTCCCTATGTGTCTACCATAGTACCTAATTTTCTATTTCCTAAAAATTGTTTTTAAAATAGTTACACTAAACATTACAACTTCTTAAATTACTGAGTTGTATACTCCCTGTAGCATTCTCTTCACCTAGGTTTGGTGAAACCATTCTTTTCTTCAGAGGTTTATTTTATGTAGTAAAATAATCTATGACATTAAAAACATTTTCATATGTTAAGAGTGAATGGAATGTGTATACACCTATAAGTAGCACAATTTGTGTGCAGAGTCTATAATTTTGTGAGAATTAGCAACCCATTATATGTCATCTGTATAATGACATCAGTTGTAATCAGATATTTAGTTTCTTGCTTTACAGTTCCAATTTTTATCAAGTGTGAAACTTTGTAGGGAAGTCATTCTTCTTATGATAAGATAGATACATTATTTTATATTATAAGAGATAGAGATAGACAGGGAGATGATAGATATTATATTCTTACACACTGATGGCTCATATTAAAACAAATTATTATATTTTATTCTTGTCTTGGTATGCTCTTCATGATGTATATGTGCTGTTTGCCTATATTTAAGTGCTTATTTTGGAGACATTCATCACCTTCATGCCTTTGTGTGTTCACCTCCAACATTTTTTATCATTCCCAATAAAACTATAGTTACAAAACAATCTCCCCATTTCTCAATTTTCTTCTTTGCATGTTATCTTCCAACTTTCATTTTTCTCTGAACAAAAGGTTATGGACATCATTCCATGTGAGGAAATACTTGTGGCAGTGACATGCAGCATTGTATATTGTAAATTACATACTTATGAGAGCTTTCAACCTGGTCTTATTCTACATCAGCATTTTAATAACTTGCTTATATAAATGTGTATGCTAACTTTTCAGTGTCCAGAAATATTTTGAATCTCATATACATAATGCATGTATATTATTAAAATTATCCTTGACTAAGCACAATGTCTGGTACACATTATGTGACAAAGAATTGTGCATTGAATGAATTAGTGAATTAGAGAATATTGTCTAGTTGAACTGAACAAAATATAATAGCACATTCTGGAGAAAACCATTTCTGAGAATTATATCTCATCAATAACTGTAATAAAACCTAAAAATTAAGATTTCACTGTGCATCTATAAGTGAATGCTACTTCTGAGATATAGTAAAGTTTTCTTTTGCAATTTATGATGTGCTGTCAGAACAGATATCTACATTTTGATAATACCTTATAAATTCAACTTATATACAGATACATTCCACTTTTGCATATATTAATATAATTGTTTGAAAGAGCAAATGTTGACAGAAATTGAATTATCAAACTGTACTTTTGGCATCAAAAAGTTTATTTACTCACATTAGAAGAACTATTAACAGTAAATTCAAGAACAAAAGTCAAAAGCTAGTTATGTGCAAGATAACATATTGATGACAAAGTGAAAGATAAATGATGACTTAGAAAGAGGGTGTGCAAGCACACAGACACGTCCAGGGGACCTTTGGATGCAAATCTGAATGGAAATGAGGTGGAGGATAGGCAGCGGACTGCTGAGCCTAGCCCAGGTGTTGTTTTACTGGTTCAATGATTATGGCATGCTCTGGACACTCTTGGCTCTTCCGAACACAAGATCAAGTCATTTTTTTTTTTTTTGGAGGAAAAGGCCCAAATGGAAGAAGGGGATTGCACAAGTCTCCCATGTTTTATAGAGAAGCAAAAACAAACAAACACAATATAGTTTTCTGAGATCACCATAGCTAAATTAGGAGCTGAGTTGTCTGCCACCTCACTGTGACCGGAGATTGCCACATTGGATGCTATTTCAAATGTCAGTTATCTATGAAGATGGCAAGTGTGGGTGGGAGAGAAAGAGGGAACATTTGACCATCTGCTCTGTGATTAAATAGGCCCAAAATTCAAGTAGATAGTATTTGCTATTTTAGCATTTGACAGTCAATAAATGTGTCCACTCTTCCGTGATGCCAAGAGTGAACATTAGTTACTCAACCAAGAAGAGGATTTACATCTATTATTGGCAACTATGGCTTAATAGATATGAAAATTCATCTTCCCTTCTTTTTTCCACTACAATAGAATGTCTATTTTAGTGAAATTTTAATGTTTAATTTAATAAAATCTTGACAAATATGTGAAGAGTATTAAAGGGAAACATGCATTATAAAAAGAATGCAAAACTGGAATGACTAAAGAACAAAGAGATCAGATGAACATTTCATTTAACTACTTTCAACATTATGAAAGGCTACTGCCAATGGCCCATAAAGGACAAGCTAGGTCTTGAGCATGCTTTAGGTCTAGAGTTTTATTTTCTAAGTCCCAAAGCCCAGTCTTTCAAACCTAGTCTTTGGTGTCTCCTTACTTAAGGCTTGTTTTTAATACTTTTAAAGGTAGAAAACAAAGCAAAGACTACCTTTCTTGCTGTTTTTTGGTAAGCATATAAAAATAGGAGAAATATAGTAGGAGTCATCCATGAAGAACAGTTGCTTAATAATTTAACCTAATAACATCATCAAATAGTTATAATATTTTGACATTTCAGGTCACAACTGTTTTTCCTTTTAAAAATTTGAATCAGTAAAACAAGCTCATGTGGGTCAAAGTGCCTCAGAGTGAGACTGTGTGACTTGCTTTTGACATTAATTGCAGACATATTCCCTGCAATGGTGATCGGCATGAGTTTGTATGTAGTGACCATAAGGGTTTGTAAGTTTTTTCTAACAGTTTTCAGTTCCTTCTCCTCCATGAGACTGTCTGAAGTACCTGCTTTAGAATGGGGTGCTGGCAGTCTGCAAGCCTTTCCTCATTGCCATCTTACATGAAGTTCTCTCTTCAGTGAGTTTATTCCTAGAGTTTGATTGATTAAACTTGTTTTCTTTCAAATAAAAACAGGTGATGTTGATGAGCTCAATGTTCCAGTAACTTGTTTCATCTCCACCAATTTCTTTGGAAATGCACATTACATTGCTTTGGTTGACTGTAGATTTGAGCCATAACTTTACAAAAAGTTATAAATATTTCGTTCTTTTTTATGAGTCTATTATAAGCATAATAGCTTAACATTTATCACACACAGACCAGTATTATAAATAAAATATTTGAATTGCCATGTTGATGATTTAAAGATCAATGTAAGTACATTTTAATTTAACATGAAAAGTAGCTAGCTATAGTTGTTTCTAAAAATTGAAACACAGGTGACCTGAGCAGAAAGGAAACTTTCCAGTCACACTTAAATTTTTGACAAATACTTGTGCCATGCTCTGATCTATAAGTAAACTGGTCATGAAACCATATTACAATTTAGGAAACACACATATAAAGTGAGAAATAAGCTGATGTGTGAAGGTTTTTGACATCCTGGTTAACTGGGCGAACTGCATGTTTAAAAATGTCCAAGCCTTTATTAAGCGTTTTTCTATACCCATTAATTGTCTGCACTCTCTACAAGCCTTTGATGGCTCCAAGATTCCCAGGTAAAGACACCAAATTGATGTCTACTTAATCACAAGCTATCATTATTGTCATCCTCCAGGTATTAATTCATGAGTTGTTTTTTTTTTTTTTTTTTGGTAGAAATAACAGTACTGTTTGTGATAATATTTATACAAAGATCCTTTGCAGCAGTTACTTTAACTGTCAGAGGCCCACTTCTGATGTAGAGCACCAGTTACCTATCGTGAGGTTTTTACTTCTCTCAACTCCTAGACATACATCTGTGTTATTAGAATTTAAATGAGTACTTCAGAAGAATCCTCAGAGCCCCAAACCACTTTCTTCATTGCTTCAGTTTTCACTCCTCTTCATTTGTGAGGATGTAATTAAAAGTATGACACATTTCTCTTCAACTTCAAGTATCAAAATATTGTGTCACAGATAAAATCCAGTTTTAGAGATTAAAATAAAATAATCTAGGGTTTCTATTCAACCAAAAACAGGCTTTTCAAGCACTGATGTTAAAACACTTAAGTAAAAACTGCAATAATAAGCAATAAAACCAATAATAGTAACTAATGACCAAATCTGCCTCCAATACGTGTTAAGTGAACTAAATACTGTCAGACACAGAAAAGCTAGTCCCTGCCCATTCATCTTGGAAAACATTGAAAAGATTATATGCAATGTCTTCAAGTCTTTGTTAAAAGCTAAATGCTTAATTAATTAATTAATTTATGAGCATCTAATGCATCCTGAAAAAATGAATCTGGAAAACACAACAGAAAAGAGTTCCAATTTTAAATGTGTACTTAAATTAAATCTTGAAAAACATTTCCTATGTAAGAAATTGAACTAAATATAAAACTGGTTGCTACAGTTGTACATAGTTTAATTATTGTGTGGATTGTTCCATGGAGTTTCTGAGTTGAGAAATATTTCCTTTTTTAGTAGTAACTTTGAATAATGTTGGAAATATCCTACGACACTATAAATGCTAACTCAATACTCTAGTTGCTATATTTCCCTAAATGCTTATTAACTATAATCTTGTTATTATTTCTTGATAATGTTATCTATATAATTTGTGGTTTGATACCATTTAAATCTTCAAACTAAATGTGTTGTTATATCTGGACCTTCTTTGCTTAAAATGTTATGATTACATAAATAGCATAGATATTTTAAGTACTTATATGTGTTTTAACCATAAATTAAAGCAGATAGGAAATGTTTATATTGACCAAGAAATGTAAAGAACACGAAAGGTCTGTGATTTCTCTTTTCTACTGGTAGAGTGAGTGGGCCTTTTTTTCAAACACAAAAATGGCATATTGCAACTCCCCAGCATCTCTTCTGGGAATCCAAGTTTTCTAAAAATGAACACTGCTGATTGGATTCTATGTAAATTTCCAACATTTGCTATTCTATTTTAATAGCTGAATACATCGGAGGACTACATCCATCGCATCACCAGTGTAGGTAAGGAATTCATTTGGCAAGGGGAGACTCTGAAGATTATCTTCTTTATGTAGCAAATGCACAAAGGGAACTGCAGTGTGTAACTAGCAAGATAAAAACCACTTAGTGATATGAGCTTCTGAATTACATTTGATAATGGTGTTTTAATTTCAATTCCAAATAAATCCTGCATCACGATCTCACTCTTTAATCCAAAGTAGGGCTATTATAAGGAATCTGGCATAGATGAAACATCCAGGGTTGCCAGGATACCATCGTAGGTGGCTGACCAGGGCAGCTGACAGTACTTGGTTAAGCTCCTGGTTTGCTACAGTAGAGATCCTGCTCATCCAGAAGACTCACTAAATTCAGTAATGGAATGATAGTATCTCTTTCTGCCCAGTACTGTGCTATGATTGTTAACTGTTTCCTCCTCAGTGTCAACCATTGTTGCTGCAACACCAACTGCTGAAAATCTATCTGATGTAAATAATAGCTTTTCCTTTTTTTGTTTCAGTAAATAATGCAAGCTCTATCTAATAGTCACTTTGCTTTATTTTAACTCCATTGCAGCATGAGGCAACTGATTCTGGTGTAGAAACTTACCTTCTTTATTGACATGGTTCATACAATGCTCCAGGAGAGTGATAGTATACTAAATTAACATTTCCTACTTTTTCTGCATTCTTTGTACATTCATGAGTAACAAAATAGGTCTTATTCACTGTTTTTAAAATGCATGTATGAGAATATATTTAATTATACCAATAATGGTATTTATTATAAATATATGGAAATAATTATACATTAAGTATGCATGTATGTCTTACTTATTCCTCTGTTGCTATGATAAAATACCATGACCAAAGTCATTTAAAGAAAAAAAAGTGTATATTTGGGCTTATGGTTCCAGATGAGGAACCCATAATTCTGTAAAGGCAAGGCAGCAAGCAGCAGTCGTACATACTGAGCAGGAAGCTGAGAAAACACATCCTCAACCACAAGCATGAAGCAGATAGAGCAGGCTGGGGCACTTATCTCACAGTTCCCACCACTTAACTCACAATTCCCACTCACAGTGATTTGCTTCCTTCAACAAGACTCCACAACCTCCCAAAACATTGTTACCAATTGGAGACCAAGTGTTCAAATGCTTGAACCTGTGGGGGATGTTTCAGATCCCAACAATAACGAACTATATAGGTGCATGTTAACATAAAATATTTACATATATGTGTACATGTCTCTGGTATAATGTATATGCATGTATTTCTGCATATATTGTATAATACTCAGTATATATGTGATTTTAATTTGTAGCATAATTTTGAAAATGGTTGCTATTGCCTAGTTTAAGCATGCATGTACACATGCAATATGAAACAAGATAAAGTTTCTTATCTCCTTAAGTATACATTCCAATAGTGGCAGTCTACACTAAGTATGTGGTATTTTATTGCTGCTTTAATAATTTAACATAATTATATGATCTTAAACATACCTGCATGCCTTTAATATTTTCAAAATGATAAATATAAGATTAAGGTAAGATCTCCTTTTATACAAACTGAACAATGAAATTAAAACCCATTCCTCACATCACTTTAGCCCTTTATTCTCACTGATTGCTGTTTACTCTGACTGCCTCCTAATGCTTGTGATTATACTGAGCCAACCTGGATAATCTAGGATAATCTTACCTCTAGTCTAAACACATCTGCACAATCTTTATCATATAGTGACAGAGATGAGAGTTACTTAGGACATGTGTTCATGACGGTTTTATTAAACTCTCAAAAGTAAAAAGTAAATTAGAAATCATAGCACATGTTCATGGTGTTTCAGATCATAGAGAAATGTCAGGATGAGGAACACAGAGGGACAATGGCTAGGAGAGTCAATATGATAAAAAAAATGTGAAAAGAAATGCCAAGAACACAAAATAATGGGGGAAAAGTCTCAGGCCTTAGGTTCAGCAGAACACATGGAGGTCCTTGGAGAGAAACAAGGATAGCATCAAGAATGAGTTGGAAGAACATACTAAGAAATTAATCCTGATAACCCAGAGAAAATAGTAGTGCTGTATGTGTGAAAGTATGAACAATCAGATGAACTCCCCATGCCAGTGACTTGGTATATGGTTCATAATGATTGTCAAATTTATGCAACCTAGAATCATCTGGGACAAGAGTTTCTGTGAGGAATTTTTTAAGAGTAAGTCTATGAGGCAGTGTCTTGAATATATTGATGTGGGAAGATGTACATATAACATTTCCTAGGCAGGGGCTCCTGAACTGGGCAAGAGTGTAATGAGCGAGTTGAATACAGGAATACATGTGCTAATTCATTGCTTTCTGTACTTGGCTGTGCATGAAATGTGATTAGTTTATAGAAGATCCCATTATCTTGATTTAATGGAAATGTAGGGTTGTAACCAGGAATTATGAGTCAAATAAACCCTTTCTCACTTAAGTTGCTTTAAAGGAGGATTTTATCAAAGCAACAGGAACTGACACTGTGATCCATGGGTAATCTTTCATTCAATGATATTTGTGGTCATTGGCCTTGTGATGAAGACTAATAAATGAGTATGGTATGAGCTCTCATTTAGTTGTGTATGGGAGAACACTTTCCTAAAATGATATACCCTACTTTTACTGTTGTTAAATCAGCCACCAGTCTATCTATATGGACAGAAACAGAGAAAGAGGAAATTTGCATAAGTTGAGATAATTTCTATCAGAAAAACAAGAAATGTGAGGTAAGTAAATATTCAGAACAGAGAATTCAGTACTGACGCAAAGTTATAACTTGGAAAAGTATAGCAGTCCATATTGTATGAAAGTATTTCAGCTAATTCTCCAGACACTGAAAATCTGTGCAGCAGGTGGGAACGGAAAGCTGAAAGAAACTTAAATGTTGGCTGATGTCTCCCTTTAGAATGTACAAGTTAAAATGATTTTTTTACTCCAATCCTCACCATTTCCCATCAATTAGCAATACTATTTGAATTTTTTACTAAATATATTCAAATCCATTCTTTTTCTTTTGATACCAGTATCTGATTACACACCATTATATTTCCTCTATTACCTACGTCCTTCCATAATATATTGCATTATTCATACTTTTTGTTACTATGGTAAAAATAATTACTATGACATAAATAACTTTAGGAACAAATCATTGGTACAATCTTGCATAAATTCCATTCCAACCTGGTAAGGAGTTATAACAGGGTGGATCACATCATGATATGAAGCAAGCAAAGAGAAAATGCATGATGTATCTAGATTATCCCTTCTCCTTTTATTCTGCCCAGGTCTTCATGCTGCTGAGTTATGCAACCCACATTCAGGGCAAGTTGTCCCATCTTACTTAATTATCTCTATAAACTCCCTTACAGACACAATTTGAAGTGTGTTTTAGTAATGTAGGTGTATTTCAATCCAGAAAGAACTAGAAATGTGTTTTAGTTAGGTAGGTATTCTTCAATCCATTCAAATTGACATTCAATATTGGTTATCACAGTCCACTCCTTGTTGACTTGACCCTCCTTGCAAACACCTCCTTATGACAACATATTAAAGTGTTATTTCAGCTGCTACAATAATGAGTGACCTCTCCTGGCTCCCCTATCACAATTTCAAGCATCACAATTCTTATGCTTGATACATGTAACAAAAATATCTCATCTTTAAAACTGTTAATTTCACAACTTCAATTAAGAATTATGAGTCATCATTCAGATCTCAATTCAAATATCACCTTCTCAAGAATCCTACTTTAGAAATGGCAAAACTCTGATGTCTGTCTCCATATTTATGTTTCATTGTCATTTTCACAATTGATGAATATCCTATATGGCTCACTATTTTCTGCCACAAACTATAAAATCATTGAGTACAATAACTAAATAAAATTAATTACTGTTCCTGAAATTTTTACATGCCAGGAGAACCAATAAGGACTACTAATTTTACATAATAACATATTTACAACTTCTAACACTGTGATTTGACATGCTAGATACTAATAAAACAGTTTTATATTTTTTATTAAAAGAATAAGAGAATGAATCCAAATGTCTGATCTATAACAATGTGAACCATTAAATCTGTATCTAAACATTGAAAACGAGGTTGGGCATTATTGACTGTTTTTTCCCTGGTCTCCAGTTCTTCCTCATCTTCCATTTCAAAAATGAGGATATGTATTCATATTATTGTCTTCATATCTTCTGTAGTAAAAAGAGATGTATGGAAATATTTGCCCAAGATTGATATTTATATTGAGGACATTCTGGTCTTCTGAGATGGATTATGTATAAAAAACAAATCATAGTGTTGCTAAAGTCCGACATGACTTCAAAATTCAGAAGAATTTTACCTACTGTCATGTCACAGAGTATTAAATAAAATAGGTTAAGCTATTTAAAATTCTAAAGGGATGCAGGGTAATAAAAGAAATTATCAACATGCAAAATAAATGACAGCTTAATTTTTGGTTTATACATTCACTTACAACCACAATCCTTTATAAACAAAGTACTATAGTCAGAAATATCCATGTCAAACACTAAGCTGATCCCAAATACACATTTAGTAGTAAATATTATACCCAGTCACCAACTGAGATAAGGAGCCCACTAATATGTTGGCCTCAACCTGAGTTTGCCATTTAAATACAGAGCTGCATAATTCAACCCCAATTCCCAGTCTCTATTTGAAGTTTAGGAGTGCACCTGGACTCCAAATCTCAGCTTGGATCTTCCAAAAAGGTCAGGTAGTCAACCCAGCATATTCCCTCTGAGTCTCCATTAAGTTCCCCTTTAAAACCATCATTACTTGTGTAACACTCAAGGTCAACAGAGCTATCTCAGTTGGTTCCTTGCT
Organism: Peromyscus attwateri; assembly: GCA_902168425.1. Lineage (NCBI taxonomy): Eukaryota > Metazoa > Chordata > Mammalia > Rodentia > Cricetidae > Peromyscus > Peromyscus attwateri. The sequence goes on along the minus strand of CABHPP010114552.1, from coordinate 27,308 downwards.
GCTCATATCTCTTTTGTTTTCTCCTTTCTTTTTTTTCTATGTACCCTTCTACTTTTCTTTGACTTCTTCCATAGGATATAGGATGCATGCACTATATTAAGAAATTTTATCTATGACTCAAACTCTGGAGAGATGAGAGTGTTCTGTGTTAATTGAGAGCATATCACTACTCTTCTCCAGTCTATCATTAACCCAAACTCACATCCTGCTCCTCCACAGACATCTTTTCTCCTTCTATGGAAGTTCCCCCTTCTCTACTCTTAATCTAACAACCTAATATCAATCATGTGACCCATCATAATTTATTTCCTTTTTCTCATTTATTTTTTCCACTAACACACACAATATTAATATATTATTATATAAAGTACAACTGTTGTTCTTTTATTCTACCAACTGTTGGTATTTAAAAAAATGACTGTTCTTCCTAATGATATTCTACTATATCCATAGATGAGTGTCTTACTCAGCCATTATAGTAGAAACTTCCTCCTGTAGGATATAAGAACCAATATAAAAATTCAAAGTGAGAGACCTTGGAACACTCAGTCTAAATGGGATGTTTTCATTAAAGCCTTCTCCTCAGGGTCAGGGAACCATGAGACAGAAAGAATGTAAAAGCCAGAGGGGATCGATGACACCCAGGAAACAGTGTCTTCCAGACACAGCAGGACTGACACACATATGAACTCAAGACTGTGCCAGCATACACAGGACCTGTACAGGTCCAAACCACATGGGGTTGGTGTACTGAGATGAGGGAATAGACATAAGTGCCCATTCCTACCCATGAAGCTACCCCTAAGTGACAAATGCTCACAAAGGAAAAATTAGTTTTTCCAAGGAAGTCTCATTCTGAATATTTATGCCCCAAATACAAGGATACCCACATATGTAAAAGAACATTACTAAAGTTTAAATCATACATCAAACCCCACACCCTAATAGTGGGAGACTTCAACACCCCACTCTCACCACTGGACAGATCTGCCAGATAGAACCTTAACAGAGAAATAAGGAACCTAACTGATGTTATGACTCAAATGGACTTAATCGACATCTACAGAACATTCCACCCTAACAACAAAGAATATACCTCCTTCTCAGCACCCCATGGAACTTTATCTAAAGTTGACCACCTACTCACTCACAAAGCAAATTTCAATAGATACAAAAAAATAAAAAATAAAAAAAAAACAGAATAACCTCTTGTATTCTATCTGACCACCATGGCTTAAAGTTAGATTTCAACAACAATAAAAATTACAGAAAACCTACAATCTCATGGAAACTGAATAATGCTGACTCTGCCCACCTCAGCTTTCTGACATGGAAGAACTACATTTACTGCTAGCTCTGGGGGAACCATACTCATCACTGACTCTGAGAAGCAGTGGGTCTATGCTTCCATCCAGCAGCATGTAGCCCCAAAACCTTTTCTTTCTTTCCTTTTTTTTTCTGTCTGTCCTAGCAAAAGCTATATCCATCATACATCATGTTGTGCAGATTGCAGATGCCATTGTGTACAGTGGCAGGAATCCTCCATGCTGCAATCAAGCCCATACTCCATGAACCTGCCATACTGTAGCTCATGTCTGCACTCCACGTCATCTCTGTACCTTTGGTGATTCTATATCTTGACCCACAGGAGACATGAAGTAGAAAGCTGTTTTTGTTTCCATTATTGTGTGTTTAGAAGCCCTTTTTAAACTCTCGTAGGCCTTATGGAAATTCGAGAGCCCCATGTTGGGTGCCAATTGTATATGAATTTCCAAATGGTCTTATAAAATAAAACAAAAACAAAAAACATGGCGCCAGATATAGGGATTAAAGCCTGAGAGAGATCAGAAGAAATAGGGAAAGCCACAGCTAACCTTACCTCATCAACTCTGCAGCTTCCAAATGCAAGTTATTTCCTGTTTACCCATGCCTATATGCCTTGCTGTTCTGCCATCTTATTTGCTCTCTCTGTCCAGCTACATCACTTCCTTTTCTTGTCCAGCTCTGTTACTTCCTGTCTGTCTGTACAGACCTCCAGACCTCAATGGTTAACCAGTGTTGGAATTTAAGGCATGTGCCACAACACCTGGCTCTGTTTCCAGTGTGGCCTTGAACTCAGAGATCCAGACAGATCCCTGCCTGTCAAGTGTTAGGATTAAAGACTTGTGCGACCATTGTTTGACTTCTTTGTTTACTTATAATGGCTTGTTTTTTCCTCTGATTTCCAGGCAAGCTTTATTTATTAAATCACAAATAAAATATCACCATACCACACCTACTCCAACAAGGCCAAACCTCCTAATAGAGCCGTAGTGCCACCCCCTATAACCTATGAGGTCCATTTTCATTCAAATCACCAAAACAATCAAATATTATTCATTGTAAAGAAGAATGAAATTTATAAGAAAATGGATGGATCCAGAAAATATATTGAGTAAGGTAATCCAGGCCCAGAAAGACAGTCACTTCATTTCAGTGACTGGTGATTTTAAAATTAAAATATTTTACTCTATTTTTATGATATCTAATTTAAAAAATGACAGTTTGAATACAATTTTTTGATTGCTAGTTTATGTTTTAATTCACTATGCATTGAATAACTCTTTAAAAATATACTTTTTCATATGTGTTGTTGTGTGCATGTGCAAATAAAAGGATGACTTGTGGGAGTGTTTCTCTCCTTCCACAATGTTGGAATGTTGATCAAACTCAGGTTGTGAAGTTTGGCAGCAAGTGCCTACACCAACACCTTCACCAGTCCCACTTGAATTTCTTAAAGAAACAGATATCTACTTAATTTGATTTATAGTTTAGAATAACTTTGCTACTGAACATAGATTTTTAGAATTGAAGTTTCTCACATATGTCTTTAATATTTTCTATGACATCATAAGGTAGTGGTTAGTAGCTCTTATCACTTAATTTTTAAAAACACAAGGAACTGGCTCATGCTCTTTACGTACAAAGGTGAGGATCTGCTTTGCTGTGAGTTGATTTGGATGCACTTTTAATATACATTATTAAAAATACTGTCTTTCCTCTTATGCCAAATTAGCATATAACAGCATTTAATGATGTTGGATACTCAACTGTAAAAAATACTAGGCAAGATAATAATTAATACATAAAGTTCAGGATGACAAAATACTGCCATGTCAATGTATACTAATTAAAGTCAGTGAAAAGCAGAAACTTTGTGTGTGTGGAGTAGGATGTTCTAAGGCTCAAAAAAGAAAACCAGAGGACTTGAACTCTGATGCACCATGAGATACTATTCCTAGAATATCTGAATGTATCATTTGATTTCTTTAATTTGCATAAGTTTAACTGACACTGAATTTTATGAGTCATCTTCATGTCTAAGATGTTAGGAGTAATAGCAGCTATTTTATTTATTTATTTATTTATTTATTTATTTATTTATGTATGTATTTACTTACTTATTTATTTATTTATTTTTGATTTTTCGAGACAGGGTTTCTCTGTGTTGTTTTGGTGCCTGTCCTGGATCTCGCTCAGTAGACCAGGCTACCAGACTGGTCTCAAACTCACAGAGATCTGCCTGGCTCTGCCTCCCGAGTGCTGGGATTAAAGGCATGCTCCACCACTGCCCGGCTAATAGCAGCTATTTATATAATCAAAAATTCTGCTTTGGAAGTACTAAGGGAGCACTGTCTCACTATATATAAAAGCTACAGGTAATAGAGTATGGGTACAAATCCAAGTGATTATTGTTACATGAAAGCAATGTGGCGTGTGTGTGTGTGTGTGTGTGTGTGTGTGTGTGTGTGTGTGTTCAGTGCATTAAGAGCCAGAGGGGATGGAAGGCACCAGGAGAACAAGTCCTTCTCAATCAACTGAGCAAAGCTCATATGACCTCAAAGAATCTGAAGCAGCAAGCACACACTGAATAGGTCTTTCTGCATCTATCTATCTATCTATCTATCTATCTATCTATCTATCTATCTATAAATCTATCTATCTATTACAGTTTTCAGTTTAATATTTTTATGGGTCTCTTGAGTGTGTGCAGGAATGACTCTCTGATCTTTTGCCTTTTTCTTGGGGCTCATTTCCTTCTGTTGATTTACATTGTCCAATTTTGTTTTATATTTGTATTTTATTTTGCTCTGCTTTGTGTTATCTCTTAGAAACCTATTCTTTTACAATGAGAGACAGAGAAGGAGTGGATCTGGATGGGAGGGCAGGTGGAGAAGAATTGGGAGGAGCAGAGGGAGGGGAAAGGAATCTGTTTTCAATAAAAGGGGGAAAATAAAATAAAATATGTTCTAGCCTGGCTGTGGTGGCACATCATGCCTTAAATCACAACACAGGCAGATCTCTGTGAGTTCGAGGCCAACCTGGTCTACAGAGTAAGTTCCAGGACAGCCAGTGTTACACAGAGAAAACTTACCTCAAAACAAAACAAAACAAAACAAAACAAAACAAAACAAGGGGCTGGAGAGATGGCTCAGAGGTTAGAAGCACTGGCTCCTCTTCCTGAGGTACTGAGTTCAATTCCCAGCAACCATATGGTGTCTCACAACCATCTATAATGAGATCTGTTGCCCTCTTCTGGCATGCAGGCCTACATGTAGGCAGAGCACTGTATACTAAATAAGTAAAATCTTCAAAGAAAAAAATACGTTTTATATTAAAAAAAGAATACCCCAAACAAGTAGATGCTGCAAAAAAGATGGAATTCTACTCCTTGACTCATTCAGATTACTTTCCTTCCTTCCTTCCTCCCTCCCTCCCTCCCTCCCTCTCTCTCTCTCTCTCTCTCTTTCTTTCTTTCTTTCTTTCTTTCTTTCTTTCTTTCTTTCTTTCCTTCTTTCTACCAAATCTCAACTATTGATAAAACAAAAACAAACAAACAAATAAAAAAAGAAGATAAACTCAGTCAATTTGCATATCCAGGCTCTGTCTGGTCGTAGAGCATGTCTTCCAGTTTGTGGAGAAGTCATGTTATGAACAGGCTTGCAGAAGTTAAATGTTTGACTGGAGAAGCATTCCTATAGCAAACAGGATTGGATGATGGCTGACATCTGCTTTAGTTTTGTGTCCTGCACTTTTCTTCCCAATTCACTACTTATTCATAAAAACATTGCTAAAATTTTCATGTATTATTAAGATTAGATGTTGAAATAAACTCATGTGCTAATGTCCATGTGAGTTTATATGCCAGTATTTTCATTTTCCAGTTTATGAATCTTAGGCAATAGTTGCATTTCAGCTTCAGATGCTATAGGATAGCGATTTTGAACTTTAATTATTATTATTTTTTTTAATATTAGAAAATGATCAAAGGAACTGTAGAGTAGATAGTTATAGTTTCTCAGTTTGCAAATTGACTTATTGCTTTATATGTTTTCTTAATGAGTGATAACATTTGTTGTTATTCATCCTAAAGAATTTGCAATTTATATAACTTTGTGTAAGTCTTAATAAGCAAGTCTATTCAATGATTGGAATCAAGTAAAACCAAACCTCAGTGTGGCATTATGGTCCTTTCTTCCACTTTCCTTGTAAAAAACATATTTCTTCCTTTACACATTGAAATTCTGACTCTTCTTGCCTTGTTTCTATAATTGGGTCCATAACCCCTGGGTAGTTCAGTGTAGAAGGAAAATTGAATTTTTACACATCATGTGCTGGTGTAAGTGCAAACTCCAAAGTCCAGTTCTCAGAGTAGACATTCTAATAATTGTGGAGCACAGCAGTTCAGATTTATCAAAGTAACACTTGCCGTGTGACTGAATGTGTTAATTTGAATTATATTTTTATTATTTTTGCTTTTCTATTAAATTTCATGTATCTCTATTGTTGTATAAAAGTTATTTGCAACTCAGTTATCTGTAAGACACATATTTGAAACATTCATTTGACCCTTAAAACTAAACCATATTATTTAGTAATATAATAACATTTATTACATCTCAGAGCATTTAACTGTGTTTCACTCACTAACCACTAAATCAATGTTAGTAGACATTTGGCATCATTTTAATAAATACTTAACAGGTTATGTGTCATTTACATATGAATAAATATTAATCTTCTTTCAGTAAATTTACATTAAAAAATTTCCCAACAGGTAGTAGATATTACAAATTTGAAAATAAAATTTGAAGATAAAATAAATTACTTCATTGAATTATTTAATAAAACAATGCTACATTGTTATTAACTAATTTTAATAATATGATTTTTATTAATTCCTTGAGAATATCATATAACATAACCTGATCAAATCATCTTCTACTCTTCCCAGCTCCATTCCATCCCTCATCCTCCAAACCTTGCAATCTGTGTCCTCATTTTTCTCTGTCTTTCTGTCTCTCTGTCTCTCTCTTTCTTTCTCTGTGAGAAGACTATCATGTAGCATGCTACCTAGTCCTCTGGCTCTGACAATCTTTCACTTCTCTTCTTCAATGTTCCCTGAGCCTTAGTCATATTTTTTTGTTTTTTTTCTGATGCAAATATATATCAGGATTGGGCACCTAGTTTTGTCTTTCTCTAATGATCTCCAACTCCTACAAACAAACAAACAAAACAAAAGATTCTTTTTTGAGAAGTGAGAGCTACAATTACCTGTGAATATAATGGTAAGTATTTGGAATGAAGTTAGAAAGAAATTATTTTGGTTTAGCAATGTAGTAAGTTGTCCTGTAAGTTCCATGGTCCCATCAGGCATGAAAAATTGGGTGGGTTTAAAGTGCCAGGCAGGAACACCTTCCTATTCAGCAAGCCTTAAGTCCAATTAACTGGCTGATGATTTGCTTCAGGATATATATGGTATTATTTCACCTTTCAGAATAGCTTACTATACTGGTTACTGCCATGGTTCATAGGTTATATGGCTGTATCAGACTATTGGTTGTTTTTCTCACTTGGAATCTTGCATAGCAGCTTTGGATATTATGATAGTCAGATCTCAGTGAGGAGGCTTCTATGTCAAATTTCGTTTAGTTCCAGGCCCTATGCCTGAAGTATGTACTGTCTTCTGCAGTAGGGTCTGACATTATTAACTAGATGGCACAAAGGGCAAAGTCAAAAGCTTGTATGGTTTTGGGGGATTCTTGGACTTCCCTTACCAATAACTAAAAAGATATTTCCCCATTCCTGGCATGGATTTGGGTTTGTTATGATTTTTGAAGGGAACATTGTTACCCCAAGTGGTGCATTGTCAGTTAAACTGTGTGTGTGTACATATATAACTATATATTTAAACATTAAACTATATATACTATATATATTATGTAATCTTAAGTAAACATAAAATAATATGTTTTCTTATGCTTTTTCAAACAAACTTATTGTTATTCATCCCTCCTACTTTCCTCTCCATGTATTGCACTCTTCCCTCCTTCTCAGGAAAATATTCCCACTTGTTTTTTTTTTTTTTTTGCATTTTCCTCTTCATAACTGCTGTGTCCTATTAATTCCATCTCAGGGTTCCTGTTTGCCCTTTGCTGCTGTGGTCCCCTTTTACTCTTTTGGTATCCACAAATACTTCTGGTGTATTTAGGTTATTCAAAAAGTATTGCCATAATATGCCACAAATGAATTTAACAGAATTCTTATGAAAATATTTATCAAATTCTTACCAACATATTTCTTAATATACTGAAATAACTTGTAGGTACCATTGCCTGACTAACAACACAAAACAAAGTAGACTCATACTCTTGTAATTTTTATGTTATTATTAAATTGATTTAATATAGGTGTCTGCATAATATTGATAACACTGGTAGACTATGCTGAAAATAAAACATCACTCAATCATTTTTTTACTTTATATCCAAGAATAAGTTAAATTTATACATAAGAAACAGTTTTAACTTTGATCTCAAATAACAAGGAAAATTGAAAGAGGTCCTAATTTCTGTCATTATAATATAAAAGAAAATCACTTTTAAAGCAAGACTACTAATTAATCATATGGAAAATATTGCCATAATCACTTCATAGTATAATCCCATTATGTAAATATCAGTTTACTGCTACACAAAATTAGATTATCAAAATAGGTAAGATGCTGCAAAATATTTTTGGGTCAAAGTAATGTTTTGAAATATAAAGGAAACATATTTCAGAATAATATCATCACTATGTTTTATATTTAGTCAAATAATGTGTTAGAAGTCCCAAATATAAGGAAATAACTATTATTGACTTGTTTCTTCTTTAATTACTTTCATAACAAGAGTAGATGTTGAGGTTATTTAAATCTGCATGTGTTAATCCGTAATTTAAACATTCATCTGTTTGTTTTTAGCTTTTGTAACTAAAACTTTTCTAATATATTCTATTAACTATTCTAATATACTAATGATTTACTAAAGTCAAAGTATTACAAAAACTAACAATAGAATTGACTATTAAGGAAATTTGAAAATAAAAAATAACACAAGATATTGCTTTTGCTCTTGGTTGTCCACCAAAACCAAGTAACAAGGCCTCATTGTCAAAGACAATTTTGTTTTAAGAGTGAGAAACCAGACTAATGCAGAACCAGGAGCATCCTCTCCAATAGCTAGAAGTCATGATTATTGTCTGAAAGGCAGTAGTCACGATGCTGGGGGAAAAAATCTTTACTGGCCCTATCAAGCAGTGAATCTGAGTGTTACAATACTAAACGACCAGACAAGATGTGATAATGGCTGCTATGGGGGCAGGCCTTTCTACGGGTTACCCAGCCACTTCCTGATTGGATCTGAGTCCCACACTCTAGGAGAAAATACATGCCTGGTGCTGTAAACCTGATCAAAAGCCCATGACTGGGGATCTCGCAGGTCCCTGTTGGGGAAACCTACAGTGTCATTTCCCTAAATGGATGGGATATCAACTGTCTCAAATACACCTTGAACATGCTGATCAGTGTACACAGCTCTCTCATTCTTAGTCTGAGAAGCTTCTGTTTGCGGGGGCTGGAAAGGCAACACAGACATGTATCACTGGTCAAAATGAGAATAAGTGACTTTTTAGTACCCAGCCCAAAATGAGACATCTATTTACCTCTGTATGACTTAAACATTGAAGAAATGGGAGGGGTGGGGGAGAGGGGGGGAGAGCAAGAAGTTGGTGGTTAATGAGGATCTGGGAGAAGCTGGAGTAGGGGGAATGTATTATATGAAAAAAATTAAATAAAATAAAAAAAAAAGAATACAAGGACTGGAGGATGAGAAGTATGATGGATCATTGTCTTCTGGCGATGACATGGATCTTGAAACTGCTAATCACAACAGCTATGGTCGCCTTGCAAGCACAGGACTTGCACAAGATCAGGCCCTTCAAAATTATGTTCTGAATAGGGAGGTTCATTCTTTTGTGAGAAGCTATTGGCAGAAAATAATTGCTGAAAGAGGAGAGTGATTTTCTTCAGTCCTGTTGTCGTTGATAAGCTGTCCATGCACCATTAACAATGCACATGCTCATGTAAGGAACCCTAATTAGACTTGGTGAATAACAAAAATGATACAAAAGTAGAAAGGAAGAAGAATGGGTTAAGTGGGAATTGGAGTGGGATAACAGAAGGCAATGGGGGTGAATATGATCAACATGTAGTATATACATGTATTAAAATATTAAAGAATAAACAAAATTTTGCTATATGCCATTTATATGTTTATATAGTTCTTCTAGTTCTTATGAAGTTAAAATATTTTTATTTTGAAATAAATGTCAAATGGATTCCTAAATGTTTAAATAGTCAGAAAATGTGGCTCACAGGATACAAAGCAGAATACAGGAAGAGAGAAGGGCAGCTATTGACCCCACTGGGCAAGGATACTTAGACTCAAAAGCAGGTGGAAAATGTAAAAGAAAAATTGAAAGGAAGAACTCCTTGTGTGAAATAAAGAAGGCACTGTGAATAGAAAAGAGACACCCAGCTACATGCTTCTGAAATCTAATACTTGTCTTGTCTGTACTGACACACGTCACTTTGGGAGAACAGCTTCAAAGGAGTTAGGGGCCACAGGTTCAAGTGCACGTACACTGCTTCTGGAACACTGCAGAGTACTGGCATCTAGATATTGAGAACTTGATTTTTTTTTCACTAAATTTTTACACAAAGTTGTTTGGTAGGACATTGAAGTTAATTGCTCACAAACAGAAGAAATGAGGTAAGAACTAGGACACATCTATGTGTTACTATTTCTGAGTTAAAAATACTTGACAAAGAAAAACTGCATATTTCAGGTATGTCACAATTCTTATAGTGCAGTTGCTCACTGTGACTTTTCTTAAATGACAATACATTGCTTTATAAAGGTGTAATATTCTGAATAGTGCCATTGCCCTAATTTCTATTCTTAAAATTTGATTAATCCATTTACACTTTTCCAGAGTTGTATGTATGTGATTTGTCCCTGTGCAGTCTGAAGTTTTTACTACAGTGACACCAAAGAATGAAAGCCCAAGGCTCCTTTGCATCCTTCCTTTCTTTGGGCAGTCAGCTGCAGGCAGGCTTTCTCATACGCTGCGGGCAGAGTTGAAAAGGGAAGTCCCGGTGGCCTGTAACTTTCCAGTCACCAGGACTTCTTTTACTGTTTTCATCTCCATCTTTTCTTGATGTCTTGGGGCTTAGTCATGGAATGCAGAGATATGTCTATTTCTGTCATGCAAATTTCCCTTGTGCTCTTTCTTTTTACAGTTCTCTGATCTCGGTTCACAGATGTTTTTTTCTGCAACATTTTACACCTCTACGCTGTCCACACCCTGGTGCTGTGGGATTTCTTAAACTTAGATTTCAGGTTAGTGTGGAGTAGCCCAGCACCAAGGATTCTGCACTGGATCATTCTCACGGGTTTTCTAATTTTGACACAAGGCAATTATTTCGTTTAGCAGTTTCTCCTTTATTTTGAGGACAGATGGTCTTTCTATCTGAGAGAGGGCTTAATGATCTTGAGTTAATCTCATTTAATTATTCTGTGATTGGCATTAATCGTATCTTTCATAAGCACAAAAACTGTTTTTAAGTTCTTCAAGAGGAAACTATATTGTTTTTCTCCAATGCTTTGTTCCGGTTTCTGTTACTTCATAAACAGAAGGAATTCATAATTATATTAAAAACAAGTGTATCTGTGTTAATGCTCACAAAATTGGGAGTGTATTGAATTGTTCTTTTGTTGCTTACTTTTTATAGAACTTTGTTTTGTATCCTTATTCCATCTTTTTAAAAATGATGTGGACATAGGTGACATATGTACCCAGGTACCATGGAGGCTAGAGGAGAGTTTGGATTTCCTGGAACTGAAATTATAGGCAGTTGTAAGCTGCCTTAGATGGGTGCTGAGAGAAGAACTTGGGTACTTTGGAAGAAAAGCAAGCACTCTCAACTACTGAGATCTAACTATATATTCTTGGCTTAAATATAGATTCTTGATTAATATAGATATTGACTAATTTATACCCTCAATTTTTTCTTATTTCCCAGTTATATTTGCTACTGACTTTTACTGAGACATACTCTAAATTAATCTTTATTTTTGGAAACTATTTTATGAATGAATACATGAACACCAAATTACAAAAATTCATAGATGTAATTCTGGAAATCATAATTTTTATGACAATGAAATTGCGACAAAATTGTTTAAAATGATATTTCAACTTGTATATGCATCTATTATGTTCTAGAATAAAAGATATATGATTAAAGATTTTTTTTTGTTTTTTGTTTTTTTTGTTTTGTTTTTCGAGACAAGATTTCTCTGTGTAACAGTCCTGGCTGTCCTGGATCTCACTCTGTAGACCAGGCTGGCCTCGAACTCACAGAAATCTGCCTGCCTCTGCCTCCGGAGTGCTGGGATTAAAGGCATGTGCCACTGCCACCCGGCATGTTTAAAGATCTTGATTCCATTTGACATTATTTCTTCTCCACCACCTAGATATTCTAGTTAGATTTTACGTTTGGGATTCATTATCCAAAGAAACAGGTTTTTTAGATAGTATATTATAATTCACATTTGAAGTCCTAAAAATGTAAGCTTCAAAGCTAAGACGTGTATTTGGTTCCTAATGGAACAGAGATTCTCCAAGAATCCTTGAGCTTCTGCAGAATCAGAAAATGGAAATCATCTCTTGTGATGAATTCTTTGATAGGAGGATTTCACCTAGTTTCGTGCTACTGTGAAGTGTCTAACCCTTCTACTTCTTTTATCTCACAGAGTTGCTCAGTGTTGGTTTCTTATTCACAGATTAAAGTGCATCTTCTAAACATCTAGTATTAAATTCCTAGATCAGGACCTAGAAAGATTACTCAGTAACTTACAGCATTTGCTGTTCTTACATAGAACCAGAGTTTAGTTCCTAGTACCCATATTGGGCAACACATATCTGCCTGTATCTCAAATTTCATGGCATCCAGTGCCTTCTTCTGGTCTCCAAGGTGCACAAAACCATAAACACATAATAAAAGCATATTAGAAGATCATATCTCAGTAGTATTTTAAAATCACAGTAACTACATAATTCTTCAGATCATTTACAGTTTATATAGGAATAAAAACTTGAACTGCTAGCCCTATATTATAAACTCTAATTTTGATAAAAAAATTATTCTAAATTTAAAAAAAAATGTGCAAGTCATGTGAAGCTTTATGATACAATAGCACAATTGTGTTTATCAATAATGAATAATTAATTAATTATCTGTCATATATAAAAATGCAAAGATCATTGGAAATTCATGTGGCAATAAGACCCTGCAATGCAGCAAAGTTTCTTTAAATTTTCAAGACAAGTAGTCTAAGAAAAGAGTTACCATGAAGTGTCAGAAATGCTGTGGCAGATCCTAATGCTGACAATGAATAGGAAACAAATGGGAGGGAATGAGCCCAATGACTATCATGCATAAATGTGCAGAAATAAAGCAATGCTAGGAATGATGAAGGCATAGCAACAGGATGAATCTGGCAAAGAGCATTCTAGAACAATGTAAGTATATCCACAGATACATGGAGATATGACAGGACCTCATCTTGACCACATCACAGACTGTAATTGTAATGAGAAGAGTGCATTTCAGTGATATTAGTGAGGAGACAGGAGTATGTTTGGGTAAGACAATCAGGGGCCTTTCACATCTCTCATGTTCAACAAAAGCTTGCTTTCTTTGTGCAAGTAAGGGCTCATAACACGTTTATATTTGATGGGAAATATGTATTTAAAGTAAGATACTTGACCGGGATATTAGTTCTCAAGGTAATAATAATGCTGATGGAATATCTGAATAGTTTAGTTATTTTTCTTTACTTGGGAAGAATGTGATTAAAAATGATAGCTGATTTCTCTGGAGGATATGGAAATCCTGTATATCTCTCATATTCCTCTTTATTGCAAATATAATGATATTGTAACACCAATGCTCTGAAAGTTGTTCCCAGGATACAGGTACTTATGAAATGTTTCATATAATCCATAGGGAACACTGAGATATTTCCCTGCAATTCCAAATTCACACTGCCTTGCAAACCTCAAATTAATATAAGAAGAAACACATTTCTATAAAGTACAATCAATGGTACAGACCAATCTATTTTCAACAACAGCATGACTATAAACTAAAGAATAGCAAGTAGTTGCTAATTCATATTAAATTCCAGGTATTTTGTGACAATCAATATATAAACTCTGGTATCTTAGAAGAGAAGAGGTAATCATGGCATAAGAATTCTGCATTGCTAGGTGAAAGGCAGAAAATTGAGGAAGTTATATAACACAAGTGTAAGAGGTACATGTATACACAAAAGGGGGAATATTTAAGCACATTAAAAATATAGCACTAAGGTAGACATTGATAAAATGTAGACAATTGCTCCTTGGAGGCAGTAATTAAAATGTTCCTTTGAAAACAATTTCTGGCAAATCCTCAAATTTGAGTCAAAAATATCTTTGTCTCCAAGTTGCTAGAGAAGCCAGATATTAGAGGATCATTTCTAGCTGTTCAGGGTTCAGTGTGGTGAGTGGGAGGTAAACCGACAGGGCCAGTGATAACCTATACTCTTCAGAGGCACTTTAGAAGGATGTTCTTTGTTATAGTTTTGTGACTTCAAATGCATCAGTTGTAATTATGGAGTAGATGCTTCCATTCTAAGCCATGACTACCCCTATATGACAGAGGAAAAGCCAAAGTTAAAATTAAATTATACCTGCTTAAAGAGGAAGGATAGAACCATGTTATTTTTTATAGCCTATGTATATAATTCAGTGTGTCAGTCCAGATATGCCTTGGAATGGATTTCTTATTTTCAGTTCCTTTGTGGGTGTAATAGTGTGGTTAAATCTTACATGAAATTTACTACTGCACCGTCTACAGTATTTTTACATAAACTACAGCAATTCTTGTGATTGGAGTTCTTAATTGAGAAGTAAAAAAAAAAAATCCCTGAGAACCAAAAAGGACAGGACAAAGTCTTGTTACTTTCTAGAGAAAACAATATCGCCAGTGGCCAATAGACAATTTTGGCAATTTTTATAAACACAATAGAGTACTAAGAAAACAAATCTTTGAAACTGGTGGTACAGTCTCATGTGACTCTCCCCCACTTAAATCACCAAACATATCAACAAAATTTTAATGATTAATTTCCTCAGAATTTTCAAGGTTGAATGAATCTAGCAGAATTCAATATTTAGAATATAACAATATATTCTAAATGTTTAGGTAAATCTTAGCAAGGTCCTGTAATACAAGCTCTTAACATAAGAAATGCTGAAATCAACAAGGAAAACTCCATTTCTACAGTAGTCTTGGGATAGTGGTAACAAAATGAGAGTATATATAATCTTGATGTTCATATTTTTGGAATTTCTAAGGCCAACCCCTTTCAAAGCGGCTTTTTTCTCCAGTTGTTTCTGGAACTTTTTCAGGTACAATTCTCCAAATATATTTCTTTCTGCTAGCACTGACTGTGATTTGCTGAACTTGTGGCATGATTACTATGATCCATCTCCTGATCAGTGCTTCCTGTGAATCTATTTGTATCCTGAGGCTGAACTCAATAACTGAGCTACTATTATCATTGGCATGATAACAATAGGAAGTGTGGACACTGAGAGTACCTATCCTACCTCTGTGTCAGTACATTCCTACAGGTTTACATCCACCACCCTACTACTGATGCTCTTTAACTTTATGTGCCAAAGAGATTGTCTGTATTTGTAAACTCTTGACACAGACATAATCACATTCCCCTAGTCTGAAGCTGATGGATGTCTTTCTCACATATTGTTCTCCACTTTCGTTTACTGAGGCAGAGTCTCTTGCTGCAAATGAAGTTCAGCAAGTCTAAAGAGTCTAGCTAGTCATTTTATTTCAGGGATCCCCTATCTCTGCCTCATGGTTGGTAATGCAGATGGCCATCACATTTGCCTAGATTTGACATGGGTTCTGGAGATTAAAACTGCAGTTTCCATGCTTGGGCAGCAAGTGCTTTCTACAGTTACCTAATTCCCTGGACCCCAGATTGCAGAATTTGTAAACAAAGTGAAGGTGTTTGTGAATATCTGCAAGAATGCATGTGCCATTTTTTTTGAATCTGTATGTGTGCCTGGGTGCTTAGTTGGAGCTGTAATGATTTAAAGTAGAAGGCAGAAGATGTAAATTAATTAAGTACCAAAGAATAAATATTAAGTGATTTGAGAAATATTGATGAAGAAAATTTAATTTGTCTTGATAAGTGTCTTTAAACTTTTTGTTGACTTTTTCTTTTAGTATTTTAAAAACATAAGCTGTTCTACCAGTAATTTTTAGATCACTCAGGAAAGCAACGTAAGTGATTTAGTAGACATAAAAGACTTCACCCAGCTCCATGAACAATATTTTAATGGAATCATGACTGCATGATGATACCGAAATGAATTCCTGTTTGTATGAAAAATGCATTGTGGAATGCATCCATTCCTTATTGAAGTGGTAGACATGTATATAATCCCACTACTACTTTACATTTAATTGCTGCACAAGTGATTATATTGTATACTTTAAAGTTAATTGCTGTACAGTAAGACTGTCCTGGACCAAATAAATAATTATTTATCTATTTCATCACTTACTATCTTTGTGGCTTTGAGTAATTTAATTAAACTGTCCGAGGCTACAGCTTCTCATATGAAACAAACCTATGGTTGTTAGGGTGCTTTGGGGTCCTGTAGTGAGCAGCAAATAAGGTAAGATGTATTAAGTATACAACATAGTCCCAAAAAGAGCATTCAGAGCATGCTAGCAGCTACTGAGGCAGTCTTAGAGTTCACATTGCTTCTTTATTCTGCTCCTTTCTCTTTCTCCACATATCATAACATTTGACTTCATGGATCATACAAGGAATTAAAGTTGGTTTGTGGTATCAAAATCGTATCTTATGATTTTAATCAAATATAGGGTGCCTTTTAAAAGTTTAAAAAGATGAATAAATGAATGCTGTTGAATCACTATTTCTGATGATAAAGGTACATTAAATTTCCTTTTCTTTACAAGTGAATCAAAAATGGAGACGTATTGGAGAAAGTTTACTTACAGTTTCTCATTACCTATTGCTATTGATTTATTATCTGAAGTTATATCTTAAGGTCCATTAAAATTTTAGTGTGTGTGGAGGGGAATGGGGGTTAAGTCAGAAATTGCTATTTATCTTGTATTTTGAGAATGGCTCTTTCATTGGCCTGGTACTGGCAAATTAAGCTATACCAGCTCCTAGGGATCCACCAGTCTCACTGTTCATGCACTGGAAATACAGTCCTGTAACACCAGCCAGCTCTTCACTTGTGTTCTAGGAACTGAACTTGAATATTCATGCTTTTGTGGCAAATACTGTATACAGTATCTTTTTAAAACCTTAAGGGTCCTGGTGTAAACTGTGATATGTTTGAAATATGAACATTCCCCTCCAGAACTATTGGAAGGAATGATTGAGGCCCTCTGTTGTAACTAGCCAACTCATTCTTTCTCACATGAATGTTTTCCACAAACCACCAGCTGATAAACTTGGTTGTAAATCATTATCATAGAAATCTTGAAGGGCAGTTGTGACAAAAGATTTAATTTCTGTTCATAGGTTCTTATATCTTAACATAAAAGATGCTGAAATCAACAAGGAAAAAATCAAATTCTACAGTAGTCTTGGGTTAGTAGTAACAAAAGGAGAGCACATGTAATCTTTTTTTTTTCATTTTTCTTTATTAAGAAATTTCCTACTCACTCCACACACCATCCACAGATTCCCCCCTCCTCCCTCCTCCCACCCCCCAGCCCTCCCTCCCAAGCCACCTGCATCCCCACATGCCCCAAATCAAGGTCTCCCATGGGCAGTCAGCAGAGCCCAGCACACTGAGCCTAGGCAGGTCCAAGCCCCTTCCCACTGCACCAAGACTATGCATGGTGTCACACCAGAGGCACCAGATTCCCAGAAGCCTGCCCATGCAGCAGGGACAGATCCCAATCCCCCTGCCGGGGTGCCCCCCAAACAGTTCAAGCCAAACAACTGTCTTCCGTATCCAGAGGGCCTAGTCCAGTCCCGTGGGGGACCCACAGCCACCAGTCCACAGCTTTTGGGCTTCCAGCAGTGTGGCCGGTCATCTCTGCACATCCTCCCATCATGATCTAGACGTCTCCCGCCTGCAGAACCCTCCTCTCTCTCATCGATTGGATTCCTGGAGCTCAGCCTGGCGCCTGGCAGTGGATCTCTGCATCTGCCTCCATCAGTAACTGCACAAAGTCTCTATGATGACAGCTAGGTTATTCGCTAGACTGGTCACCAGAGTAGACCAGTCCAGGCACCCTCTGGACCACTGCCAGCAGAAACAAGGTGGGGTTATCCCTGTGGATTCCTGAGAGCCTCCCCAGCACCCTGCCTCTTCTTATTCCCATGATGTCCTCATCCATCACGGTATCTCCCTCCCTGTTCCCCCCACTATGTCCCTGTTCCAGCCTGACCCTCCCATTTCCCTGTTCTCATCCCCCACTCCTCACTCTCTGCCACCCCCACCACACCCAGTCCACTCATGTAGATCTCATCCACTTCTCCTTCGCAGAGTCATCCATGTGTCCCTCCTAGGGTCTTTCCCTGTTAGCTAGCCTCTCTGGAGCTGTGGGCGACAGTCTGGTCATCCCTCCCCTCACATCTAGTATCCACCTATGAGTGAATACATACTATGTTTGTCCTTATAGTCTGAGTCTGGGTTACCTCACTCAAGATGATATTTTCTAGTTCCATCCATTTGCTTGCAAATTTCATGATATCGTTGTTTTTTACTGCTGAGTAGTACTGCATTGTGTATATGTGCCATATTTTCTTTATCCATTCTTCAGTTGAGGGGCATCTAGGTTGTTTCCAGGTTCTTGCTATTATGAATAATGCTGATATGAACATAGTTGAGCATATGTCCTTGTGGTAAGATTGAGCATTCCTTGGATATATGCCCAAGAGTGGTATAGGTGGGTTTTGAGGAAGACTTATTCCTAATTTTCTGAGAAACTGCTATACTGATTTCCAGAGGAGCACATGTTATCTTGATGTTCATATTTCAGATTATGAATTTCTAAGGCCAATCCCTTAGATAACTGGAGTCCCACTATATTCCAAAACATACATACAAAAAAAAAAAAAGAAAGAAAGAAAGGTAAACTGTAAGGAAGCAAAATCTAAAATGGTAGAAAATAAAAGAGTGACAATATAAAGCATAATTGTGTGTCAGGGAAGAGATCACTAATTGGTTATTCCATACCAAATGATCAGCCCTTTAAGCATGCATTTAAATAACATTATATAGACTGAGCACATTATATTTAGAAATTCATATGTATGTGCATACACAGATGTGCAAGCAGTAACAATTAATTAAAATAGAGACCATGAATTTGAAAGAGAACAAGGTAGGATATATGGGTGGTTTAGAGGGAGGAAAGGAAAGGGATAAATAGGGGAATGCTAGGGGGTGGGAGGAGGGAGGACAGGGGAATCTGTGGTTGATATGTAAAATAAATAAAAAAAATCTCTTGATAAAAAATATAAAAGAAAAATAAGGCACCGGAAAAATTGTATTTATAATATCATACTTTAAAAAAAAGTTTAAAAAGTACAATACTATGCTGTATGTTATTTGTATAAAGTCTATACCTGACAGAGGTTTAGCTTTCCCTTTTACCTGAATAAAAAATGAGCTCATAATTTAAAAAAAGAGGAGGAAAATGTAACCCTTTGAGTGTATTAATTAAATGATGAGGTATTAACTTTGACATGGTGATTTAACCTTGGGTACCAAGATTTGGTCTGAAATCTCAACATATGGGTGATATAAAATCAAACAAAGTTTTTTTTCTGGGCATTTAAACTAATAATTTCCAATCCCTTATGCTCAGCCACCTCTATGATTTATAAGCAACTCTACATTCTATATTTGGAAGGCAATATTACTAAAGACTGTTGACTTCAGAAATAATACGTTGAAAAGTAGGTGTAAATTGTATGTTTATGAAATAAGCATTTATACTGTGAGAAAAATAAGTAGTGTCCTTGTAAAGCAAAAACTGATCTGAGGTGTAACTCCTGTTTCCCTGAGACAAATGGACATGAACCAAAATTCCATCTGCTCTATCTTTTAGCTTCATGTCTGTAGAAGAGTCTGCTTTCACACCATAGACTCAAATTTCTCACATAAAATGGGTGTCCTAACCTTCCTATTTTAAAATAATTAAATAAAAAGATGAATAAAGCATTTCAGCACACAGAGTACATGTGGTGATATATTGTATACCCCAATATATTGTACACCCTAATAAACTTATCTGGGAATCAGAGGACAAAGCCAACCACTAGATTAGACAAAGAGGCCAGATAGAGGTGACAGACACCATTAAGCGTATCACTGGAAAGGTAGAGATCTGTCTGAATCTCTGTGAGTTCAAGGCCACATTAGAAACAGTGCCAGGCTGTGGTGGCACACACCTTTAATCCCAGGACTTGAGATCTCATGTCTTTGCTTGGGAAGAACACACCCATTTAATGCCAGGAAGTAACGTGGCAGGACACAGAAAGGTATATAAGGCATGAGGAAACAGGAACTCACTCTCTTTAGACTGAGGATTTCATAGAACTAAGAATGTGGCTGGCTGCTCTGTTTCTCTGATCTTTCAGCTTTCACCCCAATATCTGACTCTGGGGTTTTTTTTATAATAAGACCTTTTATTATTATTATTATTATTATTATTATTTTTTTTTTTGGTTTTTCGAGACAGGGTTTCTCTGTGTAGCTTGCGCCTTTCCTGGAACTCACTTGGTAGCCCAGGCTGGCCTCGAACTCACAGAGATCCGCCTGCCTCTGCCTCCCGAGTGCTGGGATTAAAGGCGTGCGCCACCACCGCCCGGCATAATAAGACCTTTTAAGATTCATGTTACATACAGGATTTACAAGGTTTTCTAAATATTAACTACTTTAAAAAACATAATTTACTATTTAAATGTTATATATTATTTTATTGATATTTATTTTATTGATAAAAATGTGATATATTATTTCATTCAGGAAAATTATACTTACATCACCCTACCCCTCCTCCCCCTGAAATTCCTTCCATGTCCTCTCCCAAATGAATTCATGACTTCTTCTTGAATCACTTTTAAATTATATGCATACACACACACACACACACACACACACACACACACACACACGCACCTTACTGAGTCCATTTAACAGTGCTCATATGTACATGTGTCTAGTGATGGTCACTTGGGATTGGAAATTCTATGCAGGAGATTTTTCCCTAGAAAAAATGAATTACCCATCACTCAGTAGCCATTGATCACCTTTAGCTTTTCATCTAGGTGCGGGACATTTTGTTTGTGTGTGTATGAGATATAGGAATGTAAAGCATGTGAAATATATATATATATATATATATATATATTATATGTTGTGGGATATTTGACTGTACAAGGACACTCCGAGATTGTTAATAAAGTTAAACTTTGAATCAACGGGAAGAGTCCATGACTAACTGTTGAGAATTAGCCATAGAGATTTTAGAGGGCCCAGATAGAGAGGTACAGAAAGAGATAGACAGGTACAGGAAGAGATAGGGAGGGATTTTGAGAGATTTGTGGCATTTTTGATCTGGGAAGGTGGAGGGATAGGGTCAGCTAGTTTTTTTCTCCACTGCTTTCTTGATCTATCAGGTTTGTACCCCAGCATTTGATACCTGAGTTTTTATTAATAATAGAAAAATAAAATAAATACTTCATGTATATGTTTGTGGGCATGCATGCATGGACACATGTAGAACATAGGTATCAGTTGTTCTTTACATTATCTTTTGAGATAGCATCTCTCAGTAAAACTAGGGCACAGCAATTAGGTAGGCTGTCTGGCTAAGGATATCCAGATATCTGCCTTTCTTTGTCCCACCAACATTCAGGGTATACTTATAAGTACTACTTATGCTCACATTTTTACATGCAATCTGGATGCCAGAACTCAGAGAACACATCTATATCCATGCCAAGATACTACTTGAACAAGTTATACTGACATGTGTGTAACTACAACACTCATGCGATTTTGAACCTCATCTTAGGCAAAGTTTACTTTATTAGCTTCTTAAATTTCTGTTCTACTATCCAAACCTTAGTTAAGATTTGTAAGATGTTAAAAAATACCTTTAAAATAGAGGGAAGAAGTTAGTCTAACTGCAGATATACATCTTTGCCTCAGCTTCTCCAAAACCAACCCCCCATCTCATCACTATATTGCTATGTTTTCACCTCACCCTCTACCCACATTCCCTGGGCACTATGCAGATTCTGGTGGAAAACCCTGTTTTCTTTACTCTCGTGGATAACCTCAGCCCACTTCTCTAGCCCATACCCATCCCTAAGTGTCAGCTCCCAATGCCTAGATATATATTTTACCTGGAACCACCAGTGGATATACCTACCAGGATTGCAGAAGAATTCCTGCTAGGCAACACACATACACCACACTCTACTAAAAACCAGGGAGGGTAATAGAAACCAAGGAATACAAACCACCACCCAACAAAGACAAAACTAGATTTCAGCACCTAGAATTTTAGTCTTCTCGAATACAGATAGACATCAGCATAAAACAATCAGTTATGGCCAAGAGAATATGTCTAAGCAACCCTACCACAGCAGGCCTTGAATATCCTAACATAACTGAAGCACAAGAAACCTTTAAAAAGACTTTATGAATATGATAGAGGTCCTTAAGGAGGAAATGAATAAATCTTTTAAAGAAATTTATGAAAATGCAAATAAAGGGGGAAGGAAATGAATAAAACAGTTCAAGACCTGAAAGTGGATGCAGAATTAATAAAGAGCACCAAAACCAAGGGGAATCTGGAAATGAAAAACTTAGGAATTCTAACAGGAGCCTCAGAGGTAAGCCTCAGCAACAGAATACAAAAAGATAGAAGAGAGAATCTCAGTCATTGAAGACAGGGTAGAAGAAATGGATGCCTTAGACAAAGAAAATATTAAGTCTAAAAAACAGCCTGGCACAAAGCATCCAGAAAATCTCAGACACTGTGAAAAGACCAAATCTAAGAATAACAGGAATAGAGGACAGTGATGAAACCCAGGTCAAAGATATAGAAAGTATTTTCAACAAAATCATAAAAGAAAAATTTCCTAACCTAAAGATGATATCTATAAAGATACAAGAAGCATTCAGAACATCAAATAGACTGGACCACAAAAGAAATTTCTTGCTACATAATAATCAAAACAGTAGATGTACAAAATAAAGGAAGAATATTAAAAGCTGCCAGGGAAAAAGACCAGGTAACCTATAAACCTATATTTATGTTCCAATATAAACATATTCCAATAATACCTAATTTCTCAATGTGGACTTTGAAACCCAGAGGGCCTGAACAGTTGCTCTATAAACTCTAAAAGATCACAAACATCAGATCAGATGACCATACACAGCAGAAAGTTCAATCACAACCAATGGAAAACATTGGACATTCCATGATATAACCAAATTTAAGCAATATGTATCAACAAATCCACCTCTACATAAGATGCTAGAAGAAAAACTTAAAACTAAATAAATTAACCACACCTAAGAAAACACAAGGAATAATGGCAGAGCAGTGTATAAAAGAGAGAAAACACACACACAAAACCACTACCAACAACAACATAATAACATGAATCAATACAAAGCACTTATTTATATATCTCAGTATCAATGGTCTCAATTCCCCAATAAAAAGACACAGACTAACAGAATGGATTTGAAAACAGGATCCTTCTGCATCTAAGGAATACACCTTAATATCAAGGATAGACTGATGGGTGATGTTGTTCTGTATGCTGTGAATATGTGTTGCTCTGATTGGTAGATAAATAAAGCTCGTTGGCCAATGGTGAGGCAGAATAAGGTTAGGTGGGACATTCTAACTAGAGAGAGAGGAAGGAGAAAGACAGAACAGAGGAGACAGTGCTAACTGCCACCAAGAGAAGCACAATGTAAAGATACTGGTAAGCCACAAGCCACATGGCAAAGTATAGATTTATAGAAATGGGTTAATTGAAGATGTAAGAGCTAGCTAGCAAGAAGCCTGAGCTATTAGGCCATGCAATTCGTAATTACTATAAATCTCTGTGTGTTCATTTGGGTCTGAGTGGCTGCAGGACCATGGGGCCGTGGGAGCTGAGCAGGACCAGGAAAACTTCAGCTACAATACACATCATCTCATGTTAAAATAATGGAAGAAAATATTCTAAGCAAGTGAATCTAAGGAGCAAGATGATGGAGCCATTTTAATATTTGAAACAATAGACTTCAAATCAAAACTGCAGAAGAGATAGAGAGGGACAATACATACTCAACAAAGGAAAAATATACCAAGAGACTATTACAATTATTAGCATCTGTATGACAAACACAAGGGCACTTAAGTTCTAGAAAGACACACTAGTGTAGCTTAAATAACATTTGACCCTCACACACTAATAGTGGGAAATTTCAATACCCCATTTTCACCAATAGACAGATCATTCAGCCTAATTAAAGAGGTACAAGCTGGAGCTAACTGAGGTTATAAACCACATGAACCTAACAGATATTTACAGAACATTTTACCCAAACACAAAAGAATATATCTTCATCTCTCTCAGAACTTCATGGAACTTTATCAAAAACTGACCACATATTTGGGCACAAATCAATTCTCAAGAGATAAAAGAAAATTATAATACCAGGAATCCCAATTGACTACTATAGATTGAAGTTGGATATCAATAACAACTGAAAAAAAGAAAGCTTACAAACTTATGGAAACTGAACAAAGTCACTATTTGACCTACCCTGGTGATAAGATGGCCAAACACCCTAATTGTCGTGCTAGAAACCCCATCCAGTGACAGAGGGAACTAGATGCAGATATCCACGGTCAGTGCCTGGGTGGAGCTCCGGGAGTCCAATTGGCAAGAAGGAGGAAGGTTTATGTGAGCAAGAGTTGTTGGGACCAGGGATGGATGGAATACAGGGACAAATGGCCAAACGAATAGAAACACATGAACTGTGAACCAATGGCTGAGGGGCCCCCAACTGGATCAGGCCCTCTGAATGGGTGAGACAGTTGATTGGCTTGATCTGTTTAGGAGGCATCATACAGGCAGTTGGATCGGGTCCTGTGCTCAGTACATGAACTGACTGTTTGAAACCTGGGGCTTAGCAGAGACCCTTGGCTCAGCCTGGGAGAGGGGACTAGACCTGTCTGGGCTGAGTCCACCAGGTCGATCTCAATCCTCGGGGGAGTATTTGCCCT
>CABHPP010114551.1:0-12562 GCA_902168425.1 Peromyscus attwateri | reverse complement strand
GGCTCTGAGAATCAAGGTTCGCTGATACGGCAAAGAAGAACCAGGTCTCATGAGTTCCTCTGTTTATCAACAGGCGAGCGCTGCACCAGGCGGCTCTTTTCACATTTGCATACATTTTTTTTCTCGGTTTGCCCGTGTCTGAGGCTGGGGCAGAACTGTTTGTTGAAGGCCTGTACTCTCTGACTCAAAATCAGGAAGTCAAGTAACTGTGCTGTACATTTAGCATGTGTGTCTATGGCAGTATTTTCAAACAAATTTTACATTTGAAAGTCCATATTGGTTCAATCTTCTGTTTTTTCTTTTCTTTTCAGTTCAAGACATCTGTAAATGTTACAAAAACTGTACAGAGGTTTGCATCTGCTTTTCCTTTGAATTTCATCCCAACCCTCTGTCCTCATTCTGTCTTTTAAAGACTCCCCTGAGCCCATTTCCACTGGGCGATCGCCTTCTGGCCTGCATGTTCATGTTGCCTTGCTGCCCTCTGGTGGAATTATTAGGCATTGATCACAAATAGCATGAAATTCACAACTGGAAAAATCACAGACAGATGTGAAACATCCATGATTCTGCCAAAGATATGGATCTGGGTGTAAGTGGCCAGGCATTTGCTACAATGGAAAAATGTAAAGAAAATCTTCTAGACATTTTCAAACTAAATAAAACACTTGTAAATAATTCACAGGTCAAACCAAAAAAACATGAAGAAATGAAGTTGTCGTTTTTTAGGTGTTCACACGGAGGAAGACGTGAGACGGGTCCCTCACTGAACATGATGCTCACTATTTCAGCTAGGCTGGCTTGCCATAAAGCTCCAGTGATCCACCTGTCTCTGCCCCCCAATGCCGGAGTTTCAGACACTCGCAGTCATGCCCTGATTTACATGGGTTCTAGGGAATTTGAATTCAGGTACCCTTGCTTGCACGGCAAGTCCCCTCATCCATGCAGCCATTTCCTCCATTTTGATTGGTGAGATTATAAGGTAACTCCAGAAATGCCTTGAGTAGAATTAGAATCTGGTAAGGTTAAACCAGGAACCACAAGAGGTGCCCAAGGAGTTCAGTACCTTCTCCTATAACTGGGTTTCTAATGAGAGACCCGGAAAATTATAGGTTTATGGCTGGGATGGGAAAAGGAATTAATAACGGAAGTGGTTATTAATTGGGCTAGAATTCTTGCTTCTTTGCTGGCACAAAGCTTCAACTGGATGCCAAGGTGAGTGGCTCAGATCCTCCCTGCCTTCCTCTCCTACCTCAGCTTGACACTGTGGAATGAGCTTGGCCTTTAGTCCCAGACAGATCTGAATTCAAATCCTGGCTCTCTGCCTCTCACTAAGAACTCAGGCACCTTCCTTGGCTTCACTGAGACCCAGGCTTCCCATGTGAAAATGACTGCTTAGCCCAGGAGGTAAGCGGCAGATGTGATGTTTGCACAGTGTTTCCCTCAAAGCAGGTGCTCTAGAGATGGTAATTCCTTCCCCTCCAGCTTTCTCTGGGACAAGAAAGGGAGGCAGGAAGCTTGGCTTGTAGCCAGGCTTCAGACCAGTCCAGATACAACGTGGACTAGAAGCCAACAGCTCAAGGCATGTGAGTCACCCTCCTCCAAACCTTTGCCCAAGCCACTGACAATTCCAGTGGGGAATGACCTCCTTGACCCCAGCCTCCTGGGATGCTCGGTCACACCTGTTTCTTGTTGCCTGACTCGGGGCTTTGTCATTTATTATTTTATTGTTTGGAAAATACCACTCATATTGATAATTTCTGCCCTTGAGAGTTATGAAAATCAACTGAGTTGGCACATGTGGAATACTTAAAACAGCTAATATTCAGGGTAACACAGTGTAAGACAAACGTCCACACACACACATATTATATATAGAGAGAAAGAATAGCGTTTGTCTACAAAGTCAAGGTCAGCTTGCTTTCTCGTTTCAATATGCTTCTGCTTCACTTCCAAGTCACTTCCAAGTCACTCTTCTTGGATCTTGTTTTGTGACCGTGTAGCTAGCTAGCAGGTGTGCCCAAGCTTTTCACATTGTAACACAACATTGTCACTTACAAAGTTCATGCTTAAAAATCACGCAATCGGGTTGGGGATTTAGCTCAGTGGTAGGGCGCTTGCCTAGCAAGCGCAAGGCCCTGGGTTCGATCCTCAGTTCAAAAAAAAAATCACGCAATCAAGTTACGGGGAAAAAAAAGTACCCTCGAGTATATACAATGTTTTCAGTCAGTTTATGATTTAACTATCCGAGGGCCCAGGCGGCCTCCTGGATAAGGTGTGACCGCCCTGGCCATCCGACACAATTTTAAGATCTATCTGTAGAGGGCGCTGAAAGGACGGTGCAAAGCTTGGCGGAGGAGAGAATTTCCCTTCCCTGCTCCTGTGGTGGGCTAGTCAGAACGTGCAGGCCACCCTGTGGGGCTCACTAGTAGAAATCTGTGGGCAGCTCCCTGCTCCCAGCTCCCCTTTGCTGGCCATGCCCTCAGTCAACCTCTCTCTCACGATAAAGCTGCATGTTCATCCAGTTCCATGCCCAGCAATGGTGCGCTCGGCACAAGTCTTCTTCCCATTCTGTTCCCTCCTTGAGTACCTCCCTGAACCCTACAGACCACGCTGGCTATCCCAGCGTTCTCCAGAGGGCTCTTTCGCCTTGACTAGTTGTCTTAGACTTTCTATTGCTGTAATAAAAGCTCAACATAATAAAAGCTACGTGCAACAAACATAGCCAACATCCTCCTGAATGGGGGGTGGTGAGCACATGTCCTCCAAGATCAATAGTGAGAGGCAAGGATGTCCTTTCTGTCCATCCTTGTTAATACCCCATACATTACTCTCAATCTCAGCTAAAGCAATAAGACAAGAAAAAAAAAAAAGAAAAAAGGGCTGGAGAGATGGCTCAGAGGTTAAGAGCACTGGCTGCTCTTCCAGAGGTCCTGAGTTCAATTCCCAGCCACAACATGGTGACTCACAACCATCTGTAATGAGATTTGGTGCTGTCTTCTGGCCTGCACGCATGCCACAACACTGTACACATAATAAATAAATAAATCTTTTTCTTAAAATGGCCAATTTATGGGGCCTGATCTATTTTTTAAAAAAAGACAAGAAAAAAGAAATAAAACAAATTTTGATAGGAAAGGATAAAGTATTCCCATTTGTGGATATGAGCTATTACATATATATGTGTGTGTGTGTGTAATATATATATATATATATATATATATATATAATTTATTTATTTATTTATTTGGTTTTTTGAGACAGAGTTTCTCTGTAGCTTTGGAGCCTGTCCTGGAACTCACTTTGTAGACCAGGCTGGCCTCGAACTCACAGAGATCCGCCTCCCGAGTGCTGCGATTAAAGGCGTGCACCACCACCGCCCGGTTATATATTTTAAATTAAAATACAGTTACATCATTTATTCCTTTGCCTTTCCTCCCCCAATCCCTCCCATGTTCCCTCCTGCATACTCCCTCTCAAATTCATGGCCTCTCTCTCTTCAATCATTATTGCTGCATACATACAAACACATAAATATGTAGCAACAATCCATTGAGTTGGCTTAGTTACTCGTATGTGCATAATTTCAGGGCTGACTTGGCATTGGGGTGGCCTGTAGTTCTTTGTCAGGGTTGGGGCCCTGTGAGATTCCCCCTTTCCGTGTGAGCATATCTCCTGGTGTTGTCATTTTGGGGTCTTGTTTGGGCAGCCATATTTTTACAGTATCATGGCTGCAGCTTCCTTGTCCTTTCTAGGAAACATAATCTCATAGCAGACTTCCAAGGCCTCTGGCTTTTATAATCCTTCTGCTTCCTTCCCAGTGATGCTCCCTGAGCCGTAGGCGCAGAGAATCACAGCCAAACATTAGGCAGAGCTCGGGGAATCCTGCAGAAGAGAAAGGATTGTAGGAGCCAGAGGAGTCAAGGGCACCACAAGAAAAGCTACAGATCAACTGACCTGGGCTCATGGGGGCTCACAGAGACTGAACCGACAACCACCTGCATGGACTGACCTAGGCACTCTGTATATATGTGATAGCTGTGTAGCTTAGCCCTCTTGTGGGACTCCAAACAGTGGGAACAGGGGCTGTCCCTAACACTTTGGCTGGCTTTTGGAACCATACTCCTCCTACTGGGCCACCTTGCCCAGCCTTAATCCATGAGGAGGTGCTTAGTCTTACTGTACCCCAATATGCCATGTTTTGTTGACATCCAAATGGAGGAGTGGATTGAGGGGTGGGAAGGGTGGGGGTGGGGTGGGGGGTTGGGGGGGTTGGGAGGAAAGGATGGAGGGAAACTGCACCTAGGATGTAAAATAATTAATTATATATATACATTAAAGAGCCTTTTCAACAAATGTTGCTAGGAAAACTGATGTCCATATGTAAAATTATGAAACTAGATCCTTATCTCTCACTCTATTAAAAAAATTACTACAAAATGGATCTTAATACAAGACATGAATTTCTTTAATTAATTAATTAATTAATTTTTTTTTTTTGGTTTTTCCGAGACAAGGTTTTTCTGTGTAGTTTTGGTGCCTGTTGTAGCTGAATTTTTCTCCAGTCCTGCCTGGCCCACGGTCAGGACAAATCTCTCTCACCCGCCAGTCCCGCAGCCGCTCAGACCCAACTGAGTAAACACACAGAGACTTATATTGTTTACAAACTGTATGGCCATGGCAGGCTTTTTGTTATCTAGTTCTTCTATCTTAAATTAACCCATATCTATTAGTCTATAAGTTGCCACATGACTTGTGGCTTACTGGTATCTTTACATGTTGCTTGTCATGGCGGCGGCTGCGTCTCTCTGCCTCAGCCTTCCACTTTCCCAAAATTCTCTTCTCTGCTTGTCCCGCCTATACTTCCTGCCTGGCTACTGGCCAATCAGCATTTTATTTATACAGAGCGATATCCACAGCAGCCTGTCCTGGATCTCAGGCTGGTCTCAAACTCACAGAGTTCCGCCTGGCTCTGCCTCCTGAGTGCTGGGATTAAAGGCGTGCACCACTGCCCGGCCAAGACCTGAAAACTTGAAACTACTAAATGAAAATATAGGGGGAACCTTAAGATGTAAACATAGGCAAAAGCTTCTCGAGTAGGACTCCAGTAGCTTGGAAAATACTAGCAAGATTTTTTCAGTAGTGTTTTATCAAATTAAAAGCCTTCTGCACAGCAAATGGAAGGGCAGAGTGAAGAGACCACGTATTATGGGGGGGAAAAAAACTGTGCCAGCTACTCATCCAAGAGGGAATTAATAACCAAAATATAAAATGAATTCAAAAGTTAATAAGAACAAATCCTCTGATCAATTCATAGGCACTTTTCAACTGAAGATGGGCAAGTGATCAATGAATACATGAAAGCATGTCAACATCTTTAGCCATCAAGGAATTGTCAATCAATCAAAACTACTGAGATTCTCTCTCACCTTAGTCAGAATAGCTCTCATAGGGAAACAAAAACCTTTAAACATGACTGATGGTAACGGAAATCAGTATGGAGTGACTTCCCTCAAAAAAAAAAAAAATTGAAACTACGGACTGGAGAGTGGTTAAGAGCACTGGCTGCTCTTCCAGAGGACCCAGCTTCAATTCGCAGCCCTCACATGATGGCTCACAACCACCTATAAGTCCCTGGGAATCTCGACACCATATTACGGGCTCCAAAGGCACCAAGTATACATGGAATGCACTGATATACATGGAGACAAAAGAGCCTTACACAAAATATTTTTAAGATTGAAAATAGAATTACTACTCAGTGGTGGCACATGCCTTTTATCCCAGTGTTTGGGAGGCAGAGGCAGGCAGATCTCTGCATTCGAGGCCAGCCTGGTCTACAAAGTATGTGCTAGCACAGTCAGGGCTACCCAGAGAAATCCTGTCTGGAAAAACCAAAAAGAACAAGAAGAAAGAAAAAGAAAATTACTATATAATTTGTCCATACCACTTCAGAAGACATAGCCAAAAGAATGAAACTCAGTTTACTGTAGAAATCTCTCCACGTCCATGTTTATCAGCCGAGGTCCCCACCAGTAGATAAATGAGTAAAGAAAGTATTATATAATGGTGGTTTATTTTAGACATAAAGAACAAAACTATGTCACTTACAGTGAAATGGATGGAATTGGAAATCATCGTGTTAATCAAAATAAGCCAGACTCAAAAAGCCCAGCTCATTATGTTTTCTCTCAGATGTGAAATCTGGGAGAGGGCAGGGAAGAAGGAAACTATTAGAGATCTGGGCAGAGAGCAGGAGGAATATCTGGGTGGGTCCTGTGGAGATGGAGACATTATACACATCTACAGAAGTATCATGGGGAAAGTCATACTTGGCACAGTAAATAGAAGCTAGTAAGAATAGCTTTTAGGAAAGAAAGATCAAGGCTGAAGATGGGCTCATGTGGTACAGTGCTTGCCGGTCTTAAACTAGCCAGGTGGTGCAAGCTGTCTGCAATCACGACACACAGGAAGTGGGGGCAGCAGTCAGGAAAAAATGAGGTAAAAAAAAATCCGAAAATCCAAATGAGAACTGCTCTGTAAAGCTTGCTTGGCCCACGAAGTTTATTGAGGCAAATGTAAACATTATACACAGAAAGTTTCCCAGAGTTCAAATATCCAGATGACTCCAGTCCTGTGATTAAAGAAAAAAAACACACACACACACACACACACACAGAGAGAGAGAGAGAGAGAGAGAGAGAGAGAGAGGGGGCTTTTTTTTAAATTTTATTTTTATATGCATTGGTGTTTGGCCTGCATGTCATGTGAGGGAGTCGGATCCACTGGAACTTGAATTATACACAATTGTGAGCTGCCATGTGGTTGCCCGGAATTGAACCTGGGTCCTCTGGAAGAGCAGCCATAACCACTGAGCCATCTCTCCAGTTTTTTTTTTTAATAATTCTTTTTTTTTTTAACATCCCAACCACAGTTTCCCCTCCCTCCTCTCCTCCCATTTCCTCCCCCACCTCCCCTCCACCTACCCCTCAATCCACTCCTCCTCTGTTTCTGTCCAGAAAAGGGCAGGCCTCCCCTGGGTATCAACAAAACATGGCGTATCAAGTTGCAGTAAGACTAAGCACCTTCCCTGGTATTAAGGCTGAGCAAGGCGACCCAGTATAGCTTTTTATTTTGTTTTGTTTTGTTTATCCCTTTGCTTAAATAGTGAAAAGGTGTGAGCCGGGTGGTGGTGGCGCACGCCTTTAATCCCAGCACTCGGGAGGCAGAGGCAGGCGGATCTCTGTGAGTTCGAGGCCAGCCTGGTCTCCCAAGCGAGTTCCAGGAAAGGCACAAAGCTACACAGAGAAACCCTGTCACAAAAAACCAAAACAAAAAAAAAAAAAAAAAAAAAAGAAAAGGTGTGAATGGCATTAATATCATATAAAAACATGCAGATATGGCCCTATAAATGAAGAGAAGACAAGAAAGATATTATGTCATAAATGTGCTCTGTTGATAAATATTTAAGACATCAGACCTTCTTTTTTAAAAAGAAGGTTTTTTTAATGTGATTTAGAGATTCCTTAAAATGAAAATGGTATGATAATGCTTGGAATCGCAGCACTTGGGAGGCAGAGACAGAATATCATAAATCCCAGATCTGAGCTACATGGTAAGACCCTGTAAAAGAAAAAACGATCCCCCACAAAACAAAAAACATATTATAATCAAAACCTCCTATCCCCCCAGTGTGGTGTACATCAAGACTTAATATAAAGCCACAGCGATCAAGACAGTAAGGTACTGAAATAAGACATCAGTGAATAAATAGAACACACATAAGTCTACAAATAGACCCTGCAAATAAAATCAACTGACCTTTGAAAAGGACAAAGCAATTCAATAAGAAGATTCTTTTTCAGTACATAGTACAGAATAAGCCAGTAAGCATGAAAACAATCGGCGTACCAGTCTTACACCTTTTATAAAATTCAAAATTTATCACAGATGCACAAAATGCAAAAATATTACAATTTCTAGACGATAACATAGGGAAAAATGACCTTTAGCTTAGTTGTATTTTCTGTGTTTTTCACTTTAGCCTTAGTTAGACTCTTCAGACAAGGGCAAAAAGCAGCCACATTCTTCAATAAAATATCACAAGAACAATTTCTAGACAACATACTAAAATTCTTCTCTGAAACCTCTTAACCCAGCCCCGGGCAGTGCAAGTCACCCTCAGCACCGCTGTCTTCCATGCTCCTACCAGTATGCCCCATTAAGCAGCACTTAAAGCATTCCACTGCTTTCCTAACCCAAAGTACCAAAGTCCAAATTCCTCCAAACAAAAACATGGTCAGGACTATCACAGCAATCCTCCAGTCTCGGGTACCAACTTGTCTTAGGTAGGGCTTCCATTGCTGGGAAGAGACACCATGACCACAGCAACTCTTATAAAGGGAAACACTTCATTGGGGTGGCAGCTTACAGTTCAGGGGTTCAGTCCATTTTCATCACAATGGGGAGCAATGGTGGTGTGTAGGCAGACATGGTGCTGGCTACTTCTTGATCAGAAGGCAACAGGAAGTGGACTGAGTGTCGCACTGAGGGAAACGAGCAAAAGAGACCTCAAAGCCCACCCCCACAGTGATGCACTTATCCAACAAGGCCACACCTCCTAATAGTGCCACTCCCTTTGAGAGCTATTTTCTTTCAAACCACCACAGACAGATACTGATGAACATTTAGAAAACAGAAACAAGAGACATTATCTGCCACAGTCCTGCCCTTCCTATTCCATTTTAGAAGGCGTCTTTCTGACCTATGTTTCTGGTTTTACCCAAAAGAGAGTTACTGTAAACATACTAGACAAACTATTTCATGTTTTAAATGCCTCTTTCATGTAGTATTAGCAATGAGCCCTTGTTATATGAACACTGTTCAGGTAACAACACTCTTTGTAGAGCCCGTGTGTCACGGGGCCGTGACATGACTCTCCTTACAGCTTAAGTTCACACCCTAGTGTGGGGTGATTCTAGGCAAGCTGCTGCTATTACTGTGCCTCATCATCCTCATCTATAAAATGGGAAGAAATAGCAATGAAGACAATAACTACTGTATTACTTCCTTTTTTATTGCCGTGATAAAACACCAGGACTGGGATGGAGAGATGGCTCAGAGGTTAAGAGCACTGGCTGCTCTCCCAGAGGTCCTGAGTTCAATTCCCAGCAACCACATGGTGGCTCACAACCATCTATAGTGAGATCTTGTGCCCTCTTCTGGCCTTCAGGCATACATACAGGCAGGATACTGTACATAATAAATAAGTAAATCTTTTTTTTTTTTTTTTAAAGAATACTCCTATACACATTTAGGACATTTTATTCAAGCTGGGTATTCATTGTCTTCTATACATCATTACTTTTTAGTATGTCTAAAATATTTCAGTGGGAACCACGCTCAGTGAAAAACAAGAAACCTAATGTTGTGTACAAAAGTGGCACAGAAGGAATCAAAGATCCCATTATTAAATTAAGGAAAATATCTCACATGACAATTAGCTAAAAGGAAAAGCTGGGGGCCTTCAAGGCTCGCCACACTTGGACCATTCCCCCCTCCTAGCTCACCACCCATTGCTACTTATATCTGCTCCAGCTAAAAGTGACACCCAAGGTTTCTAAACATACTTCCCGTCTGTTCCTTCTCTTGGTTTATTTCCTCTTCTCTAGCTCAACCTGCCAAACCCCACCAACGTTTCAAAGTTTGATTCAGTCCTTCCAAAACAGCCCCTTCCAAAACAGTGCCGTCAAGTGGCGCCATCAATGTTAAAAGAGCACAGCTCGGAAACGGTGGTGAAGAACCTCACACTTCATCCCTGTGAGGTATTATCTCTCCCTCCCTCATCTGCCCGGGTCCCCCTACCCCCCTACTCACTCATCTTCACGTTCTCTCCTTCTCAAGAAAGAAAGAAAGAAAGGAAGGAAGGAAGGAAGGAAGGAAGGAAGGAAGGAAGGAAGAAAGAAAGAAAGAAAGAAAGAAAGAAAGAAAGAAAGAAAGAAAGAAAGAAAGAAAGAAAGAAAGGAAACCAGTAAAAAGACAAAAAAAAAAAAAACACACACACACACACACACACACACACAATGGAGTCTCTTTTGTGTTGACCTGTCCCTTCCTCAGTGCTGGGCTTTGTCTGGTTTGAATCTGTGTAGATCTTGTGCCTGCTGCCCCAGTCTCTGAGAGTTTGTGTGCATCAGTGCTGTTGTGCCTGGAAGATGCTGGGGGGTGGGGTGATTACTAGTGATTACTGTTCTCTCTCTCTCTCTCTCTCTCTCTCTCTCTCTCTCTCTCTCTCTCTCTCGTGTGTGTGTGTGTGTGTGTGTGTGTGTGTGTGTGTGTGTGTGTTTGGTTTTTGGATTTTCAAGACAGGGTTTCTCTGTGTAGTCTTGACTGTCCTGGAACTCGCTCTGTAGACCAAGCTGGCCTGGAATTTTTCTACAATTCCAAGCTTGTTTCAAGGGTGTCCAATAAATAAATAGATTTACTCCACTTTTGTCACAAACAAGTTAACTATATGAAATTATAGACAAGCTAAATCATTACTGTGGTAACCATTTTTCTATCTACATGTGTTCCAGTGACGGGAGCCATAAGCCTAAGCGACCCTTGACACACATGCTGCCATATTTGGGCTTCTCTCCTCTTTTCTTAGATCTAGGCCTCGCTTAAGTCTCCATAGCACCAGAACCTCTTCTCACAGATACCAGAACCTCTTCTCAGATATCAGGTGAATGAGCTGCAGTTAGGCAATTAGGCAGTTAGGCAAGAGTAGATAGATAACCCCGAGAACAACATTCCCTGCTGGCCGAACAGCCCAAAATTAAGTCCCTTCCTGCTTGCACCTCCCTTTGCCCCTGCCTATATATGCATTAAGAAAAAAAAATTTTTTGGAGCTTGATCAGACGTCCTGTCTTGCTCTCATTCTTTGTGTCTCTTGTCCCTCTCATTCGCCAGCCCTCCCTTCAGGTCCCCGTTGAGGACCCGCTGGCCGGGGCATTCCAGAGCCTCAGGTTATACATTTTAAACATACATAATAAAATCTGTTTTTGAAAAAATAACATACATGTGAAGCTAGCTCACAAACATTCAAGACAAATGTGCAAGTTCAAGAGCAACAACGCCAGAAACCCCGAGTTCATGAAGCCATGGATACGTCTAATAACTTAATTAGCTAATAAATTAACAAATGATTAGAGGCAGACACTCCAGACATAGAAACAATTTACCCAATCGGATGACGAACTCAGGTAATTCTCCTCCTTAAGTTACATTCAAGTGTCATAGTTCAAATCTTGAACCACAGACTATCACCCTTACAATAACTTAGCATGTCTCGGTAGATACACCCAAGAAGCAATGGGATTATATCATACCATTCATTCTCCACACTGTGTCGAAACCTCTGACACAGAAACTTAAGGAGGAGAGGTTTACTTTGCCTCATAGCGGGGAGGCATGGTGGCGGGAGTGGCGTGGTCCACAGCAGCAGGGGTTATGGCTGCTGCCCGTTTACAGGAGAATCAGGAAGCAGGGCTTGCCCTAGAACCAGAGCAAGTGTGACCTTCCCAAGCAATCAAGAGGCTTGTCGGCTCCAAGCCACCCTGGCCTACAGACACCCCAAGAACCCGGAAGGCTTCTGGTTGTCATGTAGAAGACAAAATGAGTTTCTTCCGCAGAGTGTGCTGCAGGCTCAGATAATATTTCTCCTTAGTAGAGACTCTGCTGTTCCAGGCATAGACTTTGTCCATGAGTTCAACATGGAGATCCACGAGTGGGCGTTTCCTGCAGGAAAAGAGAAGAGTACATTGGGATGCCATGCAAATGCCAAAGAGAAGACAGACCATCACTGGGGTGAGATGAGCCAGCGGACATGAGCGTTCTTTGAAACCCATCCTTTTTAAATGCTCCGTAAGTTGCTTAGCAGACAATCCAAACAAGTTGGCTGCACTCTGGCCCCAGAGTCCCCTTCCACAGAGACAGCTGAATTTTACCGAGAACACACCAGCCAGGTGATAAGCCACCTGGATCACAAATGCAGAGACAGGAAGACTGCAAAAGGCCAATGCTTCCCCTGGTCCCTGGAGCATCTCCTTTGGAATGCTGATCGCTCCCAGCACGCACACCCTAAGCTGAGCCACCACTAAGGAGACTGGGGAGAGAAAGCTGGAGAGGCACCTGAGCTCCTCAGAATATAAGCATCTGAGTGGTGGCTCAGAAACCTTATTACCAATTGTAATTAGGGGGCAAATAAAAAAGGCCAATTAATCTTATACTTGAAGAGCATCGTGGCTTCATTCAATTAAGTAGAAGCCAGGATAGTAATGGACCCTTTAGAGAAATAACCCTCCTAATAAACATCAAAAATATTTACAGTTGTGCTTTTACCTGTGGAAGCCAAGACCCTCAGTTGAAGCACGCCTGAAAGCAGGCCAGCATTGAACCCTACAGTGCATACACTGTGTTTTTTCTAGAATACATATCTATGGTAAAGCTTAAGTCATGTTAGCAGAGTATAAGAAATACATGCAACTGAGCCGTGGTGGTGCACACCTTTAATCTCAGCACT
>CABHPP010114550.1:9150-30480 GCA_902168425.1 Peromyscus attwateri | reverse complement strand
TTCATTCTGTGCTCCAGTGGCTACTCAGTAGTCTTGTTCTGGGAATCCAGGGGACATGTCACAGCATAGAAATCCCTAAGCCCAGCAGATGTTTCATGGTCTCCCAAGAGGACTAACCGCGTGACCATGGACCTCGTTTTTTGTCTATATTCTTGAAATATTTCTCGGTATGTATTTTCTGATTCGAAGTGGGACCACCCACCTTCCCTACCGGGGCTGAGCTACCACCTGTCTTTACTACTTTCTGTGTTTTGTTTTTGTTTTTTTCTCTTTCCTGGGGTCCCTTTAAAACGGCTACATAATATTCTTTCTGTCAATTGCAACATTGTCTAACCAGTCCTCCTGTGTAGACCCAAAGTCTTCCCCGCAAGCCTGTTTTCTTTTGGAAAGCACCCAGGCTTCTGGGAATGGATCCAGGTGTAGATTTTAGAGCCTGTGGGGAACTGCACAGCTAAAGGTCCAATCTTCTGCTAACTGAAGACTGGTGGTGCTGTGTGACCTTGGGCATGTCTCCCAGATTCTCTGTTTCTGCATCTATGAGATGAGGGTGACTGGATGGTAAAGTGATGAGATTCAGAAGCACTGCCGCATAAAGTAGATGCCCAATATGTTTAAAGCTACATGGCAGTCTTGGGAGGTGCTTGGCTCCCGGCAGGTTGAAGGAAACTGGATGTGTAGGGTGGTCCCTGGAAAAGGAGAGTCAACAATGAAGCTTGGTTGGCAGAGGTGCTGAATGAACGCTAGGGCGGGTGAGACTCCCATGGGGATCTGGTCAGCCCACAGCGTACTAGCCTAAGCCTCTTTGACTGAGGACACTGTCCTGCATCTTGTCCTTTGTGGGAGAGGGCTGGAGGGAAAATGGCTCTCGGATGACATGTGATCCAGACTTGGCCAATCAGAGAAAGCCATCCCCACCACACTGATTAGCTCTGGGCTGGGGGCTCACATGACCTCTCAAGCTGATCAGGCTTGTTCCTGGAACTGGACTTTGGACAGGGCTCTTGGGAAAGAGTCCTTTAATCTTTCTCTGGGATTAAACCTGGAGAGAATAATGAAGGCTTGGAGCTCACAGGACCCATTTGCCTCTGACAGAGAACCTGTGGACAGCTCAGGCAAAGGTCAGGGTTGGAGACCAGTTGGCAAGGCTTACACACCCTTGATCCAGCCATGCTTGAAGCTATTTCTATAGATTGTTCACTTCCCCGAGCCATTTGGTTTCTTTTTCTTTCCTTCTGAGATAGGGTCTTAGAACTGTAGTCAAGGTTGGTCTGAAATTCACTGTGTAGCTCAGGCTGGCCTTGTAGTCTTAAAATAATCCCTGAGGGCCATGATTAAGTAAGGTATGAGCCACTACGCCTGGTAGATTATTATTTTATTTACCATCAAGGTTGGTGAGTGGCTTGGATACTGTTCAGTCTCCACTGAACTTTCCCCCACATTCTGTTCTGAGTACATGGGCTTTGTGTCAGCCCTTTGGCTTTATAACTTGCTGAAGTTTGTTCTTGCCTTTGGGTTTGTGGCCATGTTTGCAGGTATAGACTGGTAGCTATCTGTCTTCCTCATGAGTAGTCAGTGCTCCTCTCTTTAGAACAGCTCCTAATCTTCGCCCTCAGGAGCTGATGCAGCCTTGGCAGCCTTCCCTCTAGTTTCCTGGGTGTTATAAACACCCCCAGCCTCCCCTTTGCGGCTTGATTTTCTTTCTTACTTTTTTTTTTTTTTTTCTTTTTTACTTTCTCACTGTGAAGCCCTGGATGGCTTGGAACTTGCTGTGTAGACCAGGCTGGCCCAAAGTCGT
Source organism: Peromyscus attwateri (assembly GCA_902168425.1). Lineage (NCBI taxonomy): Eukaryota > Metazoa > Chordata > Mammalia > Rodentia > Cricetidae > Peromyscus > Peromyscus attwateri. The sequence goes on along the minus strand of CABHPP010114550.1, from coordinate 28,685 downwards.
AGCAATTCACCTGCTTTTGTCTGCTGGGATTAAAGGCACAAGCTGCCACCAAGCCCAGCCAGCCTCTTTGTCTTTTTTTTTTTTTCCACTTGACTTAGCTCTTCTGGTGTCACCAGAGACCTCAGTCTTCAGAGAAAAGCCCTGCCCCCTCCCTCCGCTCTGTCCCCCTCCCTCTGCCTGGCCGGCTGGGGCTTCTTCACTGCTCTTTCTTCCTTCTGCCTCTTCTCTTTCCTGCCTGTCAGTCTGAAGCCCTCAGGGCTCCACCCTTCTTGGTGGCCTTGTCTCACATTTACTGAATAAGGCTTTTGGGCTGACTTGGGCCCTGTTCTTGACCCCATGACCTGGTCCTCCAGCCTTGGATGAGTTCACTCCACTGGAGCATTTCTTTGGCTTTTGTCCAGAAGACCCCTGGGCTGGGAATGACCTGGAATGCCCTTCAGGAGAGGCTAGCTAGCACACATACCTCTGACCTCACTGGTGCCTAGATCCTGGCACACATGGGGTCTTTTCCCAAATGTCTCCCATTTAAAAGGGACTTGGGGTTGGGGATTTAGCTCAGTGGTAGAGCGCTTGCTAGAGCGCAAGGCCCTGGGTTCAGTCTACAGCTCCAGAAGAAAAAACAAATAAATAAAAAAAATAAAAGGGACTCAAAACAGCAACAGCAACACCTGTAGGCAGTGTTACCTCCATTTTGCCGCCGAAGAGCCTACCCATTTCCTTCACCATGTCCAGGTGGACAGTGGAAGGTCTGCATGTTGAAGCACTGCTCTTGCAGCCCACCCCTCTCTTCCTTGTGGGTAGTCTTCCTGCCTGCTCTGTCTTCCTCCTCTTTGCTTTCCAGGAAGGCTTCTATACACTTGTTAAGGCCCGGGGTAAATGTCATCCTTGTCCTAATGGTGCTGCCCACATATATAGATAGCATTCACTCATGCGTGTGCATGTGCGAGAGAGAGAGAGAGAGAGAGAGGGAGAGGGAGAGGGAGAGGGAGAGGGAGAGGGAGAGGGAGATTCCCCTGGCAAGGTCCTGAAGAGACTTCATGTCTTGGGACTTGGTGATGTTCATCTTGGTGATGTTCATGGTAGCCAGGGCCTGAACTCTTCCCCTGGGAGTGTGTTATTCTCCTGACTGGCCTGAGTCATGGCTTCTCCTTTAAGTGCTGGCTCTCCAGCCTTCTGTGTCCACTCAGGACGGAAACCCATGCTTCCTGGCCTCCAATCTCTAGTCCATGTGAGCTGTGTGACCTTGGCGAGTCCCCTAGCTTCTCTGTGTGCTCATTCTAGCCCTGTAGCCTCAGCCACCTTCTGTCCACCCAGCCTGCTCAGTTTTCTCACTTTTAAATTAGGTGGGTGCAGGCCAGGGGTTTGGGGGGCAGGGTAGACTCAGGAAGTGGGGAACAAGGGTGTGGGCTGGGTGGGGCAGAAGGGAGGAGAAGCAGGAAAGGGAACTTGAGCAGGCTGGTGAGGGTACAGGTACCCAAATGGCATTCTGCTGGGACCCTTGAGGATCCGCTAGGAAGCTGGGGCACACTACCGCCGGTTTATGTCCCCGCTTCATTGGTTGAGGGGTGTCTTCAGACCTTAGGGCTGCATGGCCCTAGGCTGCATCTTTGTGTAGTCAAGTAGTCAGAGGTTTCATAGACAGGCCATAAGCAGAGCAGCCCAGTGTTCTGGAGGCCAACGCTCCTTGGAGCGTGAGGCAGTACCCAACCAAGGCCATGCCCACCTGCACCCGCTTATCCCTGCTGGGATCTGAGCCTGGGACAGGAACCTGGTCAGTTTCACACTGCTGTACTGGGACCATACGAGAGTGCATGGTCAGCACCACACCCCACTATTGCGTAGGTGGTCCCCGGCCACATCCGAGGGCTGAGCCTGCCCAGGAAGTCCCACTGTCCCTTTCTGAAGTGATAGCCTAGTAACCAGTGCAGAGCAAATGGCCCCTGTCAATGTCCCTGACCCTATGACTGCTTTGGCCCTGTGCCAGGCATCTTCCTGCAACCCTGTGTCCCAGAGTGCCTCTCCCACTGATTTTTCAGAGTTGGCTGGCGGCCTCAGAGCACCAGTCCCCAGAGGCCTGTTTCCGAGAGTGGGATTTCATATTGCCTTTTAATATTGATGTCATCGCTGCATTTTGGAATTAACTGGCAATAGATCTGGCGTGGGGGGCAGTGCTGAGGATTGAACCCGGAGACTTGTACGTGCAGGGAAGGGCAACCATGGAGCCGCAGCCCCAGCCCCAGCCCCAGCCCTCCTCTCTTCCTCTTTTCGTTTTGAAATAGAGTCTTGCCAAGTTGCCCAGGATGCTTTTGAAGTTAGACTCCTGCCTCAGCCTTCCTAGGAACTGGGTGGACAGGCCTGTCCCAGGGGTCCCGGCTTGTTTGTTATTCATTTTTATGGAGGCAGGGTCTGGGCAGCCCTGGCTGGCCTGGGACCCATGGTCCTGCACCACTTCTAGGCCCCGAGAGTGTTTCCAGCTTTGCTGGGCTCCCGATGACCCTCCTGCACTTACGGTTGTCTGATTTTTGTCTTCTGTTGTTTCTACTCGTCCTTGCCAATAATGAGCAAGTCGACAGTATTAACAAGAACAGTGGCTAATGGGGACCTTCCTGCGCCCTTGCCTTCGTCCTCTTCCTTCCCCTTCAAAGCCAGCAGTGTCTGTCTAGTTCTTTCTCATGCCAGCTCCTGGTCCTGATTCTCCTCCCTCCCTTCTCTCCATTTAGGACCTAGTGGTAGCGTTTTGCCAAACCAGTACCCCAGGGTCATCCCTCATCCAGTCCTCCACCAAGTTACATTGGTAGAGTCCCCTTTGCTATGTGAGGTCACCAACACAGGTTCTGGGGGTCAGAACACTGATGTCAGGTGGATAAGAAAGTAAACAAAATAAAGTTTAAATTGTAAAGAAAGAGGGGAGCCCCCCCCCCCCCCCAGATGGCAAAGGATAGGGATAAAGTGAGGTCATGTTGGGAAGTGGTAGGACCCAGCCCAAGCAGCCCAGGCCATAATGGGTTGCTGGGGTCCTCTGGCTGGACACCCTTAAGATGTCCCTGGAGCTTGCTGTCCCCAGGGTGGGTTCTGCCTGTCCAGAGACCAGTATCCCCCCAGGACCGGCTGCTCTGTGGCTTCAGGTGCATCCTCTAGTACCCAGCCTATCTCACCTTCCCTGCAGTCTCTTGGTGCCCTGTGGTTGCCATGGTTACCATTGGTGTTCTTGTCTTCATTACCATCTTACTAACTCCTTCCTTCCCTCCTCCCCCTTTTTTCCTAAAGCATAGTTTCTCCATGGCGCACAGGCTGGCCTTAAGGCCACAATCCTCCTGCCTCAGCCACTGGAGTTTTGTAATGACAAGGTATGAGCCTTTGTGCTGAGCTTGTCCAGCCACTTGCAAAAGTTGCTGTGTGTCAGGCCAGCCCAAGGGCTTGTTCCTGTCACCTGAGTCCACTGAGGACAGCAGACCGTGTTACTGTCTGGAGACCAGGAGGGGACTTCTCCACATTCCCTTGACGAGAGCAGCCGAGCCCTCCTGTGTGCTCATAACCTCCCCCAGGCCAGCAGCTGTGTGTGTGTGTGTGTGTGTGTGTGTGTGTGTGTATGCTTCTGTCTCTCTGCACCCCTTGGTCTGAGGCCAGTGTGCAGATGCTGTCAGCTGCTAGGTGGCCCCTGAGCTCTCTCTCTGCACCTCCTGCTTGTTCCCTGGGGATAAAGTCACACTGACAGTATCCAGGGGGAATGGCACCTCCCACTGCACTGAGCAGTTGACACTCAGGACTGAAAGCTCTCGAGACCACGGAAGTGACTGATTAAGGTTCTTACTGAGAGCGTGCCGTGTGCCAGACACCAGCTGGGCGCTAGGATTAATAAGAACATGATGTAGCCTTCCAGGCTGTGGCTCTGTTGCTAGAGGGCTTGCCTAGGGTGCAAGAGACCCTGGGTTCAGTTCTCAACGCTGCACAAACCAGACAGAGTGGCACATGGTGTAATCCAGTCATTCAATTACTTGGAGGTAGCAGCAGGACAATCACGAGTTCAAGGTCATCCTTGACTATACAGTTCCAAGGCTAGCCTGGGCTACATGAGACCTTCTCTAGGCCAACTTAGCTTTTAAGATTTGGATCAAATCCGATCCCATCCATGAGGCCTTTCTTGATCACAGTCCCCAGAAAGAGCTAATTCCTTTTTTCTTTGATGTTCCAGTAACACTCAAACATCTGTTTGGGGCTTAGTGTCGTTGTACTCATAGTTTGCTTGACTGTTTTTCGAGGGTAGGGATTGTGCCTTCTTCAGTAGTCTCCAAATCACAGGTTGGCTGTGTGCTTGTCTAATGACTGAGTTAGCAAAACTACAAAGAGCAAATCCAAGACTACAGATCCGCGCTTGCCCTGGCTGCCAGTCCAGCAGTCACACCCTACACCCATACTGGCCCTAGGGTGTCTTGCTCAAATGCTCTTCAGCACTTTATCTTCAATTTAAGGCTGAGGGAGGTAACACCTGTGCTTTGTTCTGGGGAAGCCTGGGGCTCTTGGTGTAATTTGGGTCTCCGGGTCAGCTTGTTCCCTGGGGCTCCATCTTCCTTTTCCTCTCTGCACTTTCTTGTGTTCTTTGTCCGGCTAGGGAAGCCAGGTCACTGGTGTTTGAGGAGAACCCAGTTAGCCGGGGATAGTTTGGGCTGGGGTGGGATGGGGGGGGGGCTGCTGCAGGGTGTGTGTGGGTGGGGGGGTGCAGCGACTCACACAGTGTGTGCCGAGTGATCACAGATACAAAAGTGAGATCACACCGGAGACCCAGTCTCCTGTCCTCCAAGAAAACAAGCCCTTGTAGACAGAGCCTTCAGTTCTGGGCTTATATGGAATGAGCTCAGCCTTGCTCACCCCTAGGCATGACTCTACCACTGAGCCACATCCTAGCCCTGTTTTTACTTCTCATTTTCAAATAAAATTCCATTAAATCGACCAGATGGGCCCTGAACTTGCAATCCTCCTACCTCAGCCTCCTGAGAAGCTAGGGATGTAGCTCCGTTGATGGGATAATTGCCAAGCATACTCAAAGCCTTGGTTTCACTCCCAGCACCATATAAACTACATGTCTTAATCCTGGGACTCAGGAGGTAGAGGCAGGAAGGTCAGAAGTTCAAGGTCATCCTAGGCTACGCGTGAGTTTGAGGCCAACCAGGGCTACATGAGACCCTGTTTTTAAATGTGTGTGTCGCCGGGCGGTGGTGGCGCACGCCTTTAATCCCAGCACTCGGGAGGCAGAGGCAGGCGGATCTCTGTGAGTTCGAGGCCAGCCTGGTCTCCAAAGCGAGTTCCAGGAAAGGCGCAAAGCTACACAGAGAAACCCTGTCTCGAAAAACCAAAAAAAATAAAAAAATAAAAAAAATTAAATGTGTGTGTGTGTGTGTGTGTGTGTGTGTGTGTGTGTGTTTGTGTTTGGGACCAGAGGGTGCTAGTGCATTTGTTTTGTCCTAGATAACCAGGGGCTACTGTGTGGTCATGAACAGAGAGGCCGTTTGTTACCTAGCATTTTCCTTGCAATTTCAAGTCAGCCTGAGGCTCCCACCTTTTGGCCTCATCCATTCATCTATCCATCCATCCATTCATCCACCCATTCTTTCATTCATTCATTCATTCATTTTCTGTGCTAGGATAGAGTATATATTATTATATTTATATATATTATTATACATATTACACTATACTCACAAAGTATGATGAGGGCCGAGGGGAAGAGAGAGGTGTGCCTTCAGTAGTACAGCTTCTGTCATATAAATGTGGGCTATGCCAGCCTCTTTCCCCTGTGATGGAAAAAGATCTTCATCCCCTTTGGGGCTGTGCCCTCTGCATGGCCCTACAGGAGCCAGGATGCAATGCCTATGTCCTGCCGCCTCTGGGCTTTGGCAGGATGTCAAAGCTCTTTCTGCTTCCTCCCAGCTTCCTGGAGTTGCAGCCCTCCCTTCCAGCCCGCAGCCTCCTCCCCTCCAACCTGAAGCCCTCTCCTCCAGCCTGCTTCCCCACACTCCCCTAGCCCCCAACCCCGACAGCAGCCTCCTCCCCTCCAGCCTGCATCCCCCACCCCACCCCCACCCCGACTGCAGCCTCCTCCCCTCCAGTCTGCAGCCTCCTCCCCTTGGGAAGATGACTGCTCAGCTCTTTGGTGTGGGGGTGGTTTCCCCTTTCTGAGCTTTGTTTGCACAACTTCGCAGGCTGTGAGGAAGGTCAGGAGTTGTGTGAGCTGATCTGGGCTCCGGGCCGTGTCCTTCTGCTTTCTTTCTCCTTTTGTCTTGCTCCGAAGTTCAGCTTCGGGGCAGAAATAGCAAAAAATCATTCTCTTCTTCTCTACTTTCTGTTGGCCCATGGTTCATTTATACACTGCCTGTGCCGTCCCTGGCACGGGGACATAAGAACTGGACAGATGGTTCTCATGTTTAAAAGATGCCAGGTCTGGTAGGTCACTCCTGTATGACGGCACTCGGGAGGCTGAGGCAGGAGCACTGGGGCAAGTTGGAGGCTAGTTTGGGCTGTGTAGTGAGTTCCAGGCTAGCCCTGGCTAAAGAGTGAGGAGGCTCTTGATCAAAAGATCGAGACGTTTTCAGAGCCTCTCCCGTGGGCAGCTTTGATCTTGATCATTCATATTTCTGCTTATTCTACACATAGTGTGTGTGCTGAATGACGAGGGAAGTCTCTGAGTGGTCGGGAGTGTCATGTGGCAGCTCCTTGGTCCCGAAGCCTCAGGGCAGGCTTTGGCAAGAAGGCAGGGCCTTGGTCAGCGTGGATGCAGTGTTGGGGGGACTGTGGTGTGAGGTGGAGGGAGAGGGGATGAGTCACAACCTAAGAATCTACTGGGATTTCGAATTTGGGTGGGAGGAGAGATCAGTATGCACCGTCAGCGGTTCCGATCAGCAGTTCCGGTCAGCATGGTGAGGACCTACGCTGGTAGTTCTTCGGGAGACATCCCCGAAGCAGCCTGTCGTAGTGGCTTTGTAGATTACAGAAATTCTGACTTCCCCACCCCCCTTTCTGGTCACTCCCTCCTTTGTTGCACTCTGTTCCTCCCACATCCCCTGCCTGAACCCCAGCTGGCTCTCTTCTTTACTCCTGCTAGGAACTCCCTCCACGCCTCACCCTCATCATCACCTAAATCCTTTCCTCTTCCGACCCGAAGGGAGACTGAAAGGGTGGGCACAGGTGGGGAGAAGATAGATGTGGGGAGGGGCACAGGTGAGGAGAGGGCACATTTGGTGATAGAGCAGGAGAATGGTGGTGGAGGCTGTCAGGAGGCGAAGGAACATGAGAAGAAAGCAGGCAGAAGCGGAAGTGCCCTGGCCGAGCACCCTCAGACAGTGCCCTGGGTCAGGCAGTGCACTGAGCGATTCCACCGGCTCCCCACTTTGTTTCTGGGCTGCTTAGTAGCTGGAGGCCTGGAGCTTTGCAAGCAGGAGCTTGCACTGGCTGCTCCCTCAGCCCATGAGGAGGTGCAGGTCAAGGTTTTCTGGGTAGAGTCTTGTCTGTGGCTTTCATGAGAAAAGCTCACTGGATATGAGGAGGGTGTTGTCACAGTTCCTGGATTGGAGATGGAGCATCCTGTGCAGTCACCCTAGGCCTGGCACACAGAGGGAGGGCACAGAACTTGTGTCAACCCTCCAGCGTGGGCCTGGCCTCATCTTACACCCGGCGATGTTCCCCATGACATGGGACTAAGTGGATTTGTAATACATGCCCCAGTCGTTGGGATGAAGGCTTCTTGATGAGTTAGGCAAGCAGGGAGGTTGTCTGAAGTGTCTGGATTCCCTGTGACGTTGCTCAGAGGCCCCTTGTTTCCTGCTGGGGCTTTTGAGGGGTTTGGGGGGAGGGGCGAGTCTCAGGGACAGTCCTGTCACCTTTGGTGGCTATGTCTCTGATCCTGCAGAGGGTCATGTGGAAAAGGGGGACCAGACCCTTCCTTCAGGAGGCCTGGCCTGATCACTTCCTTAGAATGGGGGTGGGGGTTACAGGAGGAAGGGGTGGGGCTGACCTCTGAGTACTGCTTTCCCTCACTGGAGCTCTCTTGTCCTGCTTCTGTCCCCACTAGCTGCAGCATGCAGCGTTCCATCCCTATGCTGGAGCCCCTCCATCCTCACCTTACCTTATTCTTTCCATAGTGGCTCTTGAGCTTTGGCCCAGCAGAGTCACCCCAGGGGCCTGTTCAAGCTCAACTCCTGAGCCTCCCCCCAAAGTTTCCAGATCAGCAGAGCACATGGCCTTTGGGGTCCTGTGTGTCAAAAGACTAGGGCCGTGCATTGATTGAGAACCGTGGTTCTAGACTTCAGCAGGGAAGCAACTTCTAATTCCTTACCACCCAAGTCTCACTGGGGACAGAGTATCACTGAGGGGATGGCAGCAGGCCCAGGTGCCAGCCTTCTGGCTAGTTTGCCACCATAGCATGTGTGTGTAAACACATGTGCACGCATGGAGAAGTTCTCCCTGGTCTCTTGTGCTCCCATTCTCCTGTATGAGGAATGTGTAGCTCAGGGTGTGTGCTCTGACAGCGGGTTTTTTTTTTTTTTTTTTTTTTTTTTTTGGTTTTTTGAGATAGGGTTTCTCCGTGTAATTCTGGATCTTGCTCTGTAGACCAGGCTGGCCTCGAACTCACAGAGATCCACCTGGCTCTGCCTCCCCAGTGCTGGGATTAAAGGCTTGTGCACCACCACCGCCTGGCAGCCCTCCTGTTTTGAGAAAGGAGTGGAAATGGATTTCACAAAAGGGCCGCCTGCTCTCCCAAGCTGCCACAGTGGCAGTGGCAGCCCAGGGTTTTGAAGCAGTGGTAAAATGCTGCTGAGACCCACAGGCCTTCTGTCGGCCCTCAGCTGACATCCTGTCTGGCCAGGTCTCTAGTGTCCGGCATTGGTAAGTGCAGTGTCACTCCGGATTTCTGAAAATGTGCCTGTCAGCAGTCTTCTTGAGCAAACTACGGTTAGATAAGCACTCAGCCGGTCACTCCATATGTGGCCTCCCTCCCCCCATGGTTGTTTAAATGAAGTCAGTGTGGGGTTCTGCAAGGTTCCCAGTGCCTTTAGGGGTGTGTGTGGCTTACTTTCTGTGCACGGGCTAGTCCTTAGAACACAAGATTTACTGGGTGATTGCTAGTGGCTCTTCAAAGGACATCAAGGGGCTGGCAAGATGGCTCAGTGGATAAAGGTGATTGCCACACAAGTCTGACAACCTAAGTTCAATTCCCAGAACCTACATAAAGATGGAAGGAGGGAACTGACTCCTTGGATTTATCCTCTGACCTCCATATACATACCCCACATCACTTACATCCACTCGAAATACAGTTAAATAAATAAAAATTTAAAAAGAACTATGGTGGCTGGAGTGGATGAGAGATAGACTTGAGAGGGGCCACCTTGTGAAAGTCCCTTGTGGCACAGGAAAGCTGACCAGCACTCAGGGAGGGTGACGCCAGGAGAGGCGGGCAGGGAGAGCTGACGCCTCTGGCAGGCTCTGCGCTTGGCTGAATGGACGGTGAGGTCAGGGGCTCCGGCCACTGCCCCACACAGAGCCTTTGGCAGCGACCCACAGTCCACATTGACACTGTAGAACTGGAAGCTGTTGCTATGGAAACCGGCACTGGTGGTCTTTTGTGTGAAGGCTGGGAGGGAGGGGGCTGGGATGGACACCTGCCTCCCCTGTAGACCAGGGTGGAATTCAGTCAAACATTTCGGTGCTGGTTATTGGGATCCAGTGCCTAAAACACTGCCCGCGCACCCACCCCTCTCATGCTGGGAAATGCACTCTGCTACCCATGTCCCCTGCTGTGTGTCTGCATCAGCCTCAAGGCCTGTGTCCCTGCAACCTAGAAGCCTTCATCTTCAAGAGTTCAAGGTTAACCCTGGGCCACACAGGAGCACCCTGGCAACCCTGCACCATGGCAGGAGCTTCAGATGGAAGGTTCTATCTGGTGGGCAACCAAGGTCTATAGCATGAATGTCCCCTCTTCACAGATGATGGGCAGAGTGTGGAGCTGCCATTTTGGAAGCAGCTCCAATGTCCATCAGATGATGGGTAGATAATCATGCCGTGGAATGTTCTAGGTCCTGAGGGAGTCATAGAAATATAGGGTGTTTTGGAGCTAGCTCAGTCAGTGAAGTGCTTGAGACCCTGTGCTCCATTCCTAGAGCCCACATCAAGAGCCAGCATGGTGGGGAGGCAGAGACAGGTGGGGCCCACTGGCTGGCCAGCCTAGCACACTTGGTAAGTTTCAGGCCAGTGGGAGACCCTGTCTCAAAAAACAAAGTAGACAGCACCTGAAAGCACAGCACCTCCTGAGGTTGTTCTCTGACCACTACACACGCACATGCACGCACGCACACCTTTACACACGCACAGGCGTACAACACACGGGTGAACCCTGAGAGCACAGTGATTTATGAGAGACCTTGGTCCCCACAGGCCACGTGTGAGGTGATATCGCTCATGTGACTGTCTAGGCCAGTGATCTAGGCAAATACAGAGACAGAGACAGGGTTAGTGGTTGCCAGGGGCTGCGTGAGCATGGGAGCAGCTGTTCCTGGGTCTGAGTTTCCTTTTTAGATGATGAGAATGTTCTGGAATTAGGCTATGGTGATGGTTGCACAGTTGTGGCCTTTAAAACGATGTGTGTGCGCATGCTTGAGCACACTGTTTTTACCAGTGACATTTTTGTAAGTTTCCAACTGTCAAATGTTTAGATTTCGAAGAAAAAAATTAAAAATGTAGACTATCTCCACAATACTGTCATGTGAGTGCAAACTGCTTGGGCTGGCAAGATAGCACGCTCCGTGGGTAAGGGTGCTTGCCACCAGGCCTGACAACCTGAGTTCAGTCCCTGGTACCACCATGGTGAAAGGGGAGGACAGACTTTGCAAAGTTGTCCTCTGACCTCAGAACATGTAACATTGCTGTCATGGATATGTCCCCCCGCCCCCCCAGGGGGACAGGTGCTTCTGTCCCTGGGGACAGCTGAGAGTGTGTCAATGTTCTTTGCCTGTCACAACTTGGATGCTCTGGTCTTTAGTGGTGGAGGTTAGGGGTATTGTACAACACCCTGTAATGCATAGGACACTTGCACCACAGTGACTTATCTAGTCCTAGGTCTCTCTTTTTCTTCCTCCCCCCCCCCCCCCCCCCCCCCGTTTTTTTGAGACAGCTTCTGTGTAGTCCTGGCTGTCCTGGATCTCGCTCTGTAGACCAGGCTGGCCTCGAACTCACAGAGATCCGCCTGCCTCTGCCTCCCGAGTGCTGAGGTTAAAGACGTGCGCCACCACTGCCTCTCTCAGACGAAATGCAGGGTGGGGGTGGGGTGTGTGTGTGAGGGATGAGGTGGGGGCAGGGGTGGGGTGTGTGTGTGGGGTGAGGTGGGCAGTGCAAGATGGAACTTGGTGAGGTTGTGCTTCGTGTGGGTTGTGGAGAGACTGCACAGTGACTACAACAGAGCTCTAATGTAGCTCAGGGGAGCAACCGCCCCAAGTGTTTCCTTGAAAATGAGCATGCATGAGGTCAGCAGGCTGAGTAGCCTAACTTGACACAGGAAGGTGTCATGGGTCTCGCTGCTCTGCCACAGGCACCCTTGCTTGCATAGGCTATTGTCTGTCCAGAGTGGCTTTCCCATTCCAAGTAGAACCTTAAAGATGATTTGGCAACTTTTGTCTTCTGAGACAGTGTCTCCTCTAGGCCAAGCTGGCCTTGAACTTCAGAGCCTCCTACCCCCACCTCCCAAATGCTGGGATTACAGGTGTGCACCACCTCACCTGTTTTATGAGGTGCTGAGGATTGAACACAGAGCCTCCCTCAGGAGCGCTGAGCACTCTACCCACTGAGCCGCTTTCCCGGCCTGAGGTGGTGGCTGTCTGTCCCCAAATAACATTCGTGTTTTGAGCTTTGGCCCATGAAGGTCATAGAGGTGACAGCCAGGGAGGCCTGAGTGTAAATCCCAGCATTCCTCCTGCTACCTGTCTCATCTGGAGTTGTCACATGACCAGGCTGTGCTTCCACTTCCCATCTGTGAAACAGGCATCAGAGAGGATGTCGCCGAGGTCTGTGGGTACACACTTGTTTCCACCTTCTTACTGGGCACACCTTGGCTCATGGCCTCTCTCTTCCCAGGGAGATGGTGTCAGGGAGTCCTTACTGAGTGCCACACTCTCTCTGTTTTGGCCGCAGATGATGTCCGGCTGTTTGCCTTTGTGCGCTTTACCACCGGTGATGCCATGAGCAAAAGGTCCAAGTTTGCCCTCATCACGTGGATTGGGGAGGCCGTGAGTGGGCTGCAGCGAGCCAAGACGGGGACCGACAAGACGCTGGTGAAGGAGGTGGTCCAGGTAATGGGTTCTGCCGCGTGTCAGCAAGGGTCGCCGCCATTTGGGATGGAGGTGTGGGGTGGACTCTGGAAAAGTTCTTAACATTGTTCAGGGTGCCAGCCAGGGCCAGGACTCTGCCATCCTGACTGTCACACCATAGAAACACAGCTCTGCACAGCCAGCAGCCCACAGAGACAAGATGACCAGAATGGAGGCCACTGCCTGTCCCATTGTGGATGGGTCCCAGCAGGGGCTATGGGGTCTAAGGAGAGGATGTGATCTTTCCCAGATCAGCATCTGTCCCAGGGACCCTGCTCATACTTGCTCGGTGGTACACGTTAACCTGATGATTGACAGTGGGGTGTGTTGTCACAGTTTGGTAACTAAAGCATAACAGTATCCACAGCACCACAGACAGTGAGGTTGCTTGTTTGGGGGTTTGGGTAAGGGGCCACCTTAAGAAAGGAAAATCTGAATCTGTAATGGTGAAGCAAGGTGAGCATGCAGAAGGATTGATTTCCCAAGGCCTGGAAGCCAGAGCCCTTCCTTTCTTTTAGTTTATGCAAACTGCTGTTCCAGCGGCTAGAGTAGATGTGGCCAGTCCTTCAGCCCTTCAGTCTGGCTGTTGCCCAGGGCCAAGTGACATGAGCAAATTAAAAAGATGGGGCTGGAGAGATGGCTCCGTGATTAAGAGCGTTGGCTGCATTTCCAGAGCCAGTGTTTGGTTCCTGGCACTCACATGGCTGCTCACAACCCTCTGCAGCTGCAGCTCCAGGAGATCTAACGCCCTCTTCTGGCCTCCATGGGCACTGCATGCATGGACTGCACAGACATGCATGTAGGCAAACCACCCATACACATAAAACAAAAACAAACAAACAAAAGCTGTGGTAAATTCCCTTGGCTCCCATTGGCTCCCTGGCTGACACACTGGCTGCCTTTAAAAAAAAAACAAACTTTTTTTTGAGACAGGTTGTTTTCGGGTTACTATTGCTGCGATGAAACACCATGACCAAAAGCAAGTTGAGAAGGAAAAGCTTTATTTATTTGGCTTACACTTCCACAGCACTGTTCATCACTGAAGGAAGTCAGGACAGGAACTCAAGCAGGGCAGGATCCTGGAGGCAGGAGCTGATGCAGAAGGCATGGAGGGGTGCTGCTTACTGGCTTGTTCCTCATGGCTTGTTCAGCCTGCTTTCTTAGAGAATCTAGGACCACCAGCCCAGGGATGGCACCATTCACAATGGGCTGGGCCCTCCCCCATCAATCACTAATTAAGAAAATGCCCTACAGGCTTTCATACAGCCGGATTTTATGGAGACGGTCTCAACTGAGACTTCCTCCTCGCTGATGACTCTAGCTGTGTCAAGCTGTCCTGAAACTAGCCAGCATACAGGGTTTCTCTGTTGTGTAGCTCTGGCTGTCCTGAAACTCAGTCTATAGACCAGGCTGACCTGGAACTCACAGAGATTCCCCTGTCTCTGCCTTGAGTTCTGGGATTGAAGGTAGAGCCTGGCCATACCCTGCTTTTTCTTTTTCCTCTTGAGTTCTAAGGATTAAACAGAGTCCTTATGCAAGCATTTTACTGCCTGAGCAGCTTCAAGCCCTGCTGGATGGCCTCTGTAGAAACCCCAGGAGGAGTTCCAGGCCTTACAAGCATGATAATCAGCTTTATTGCATTTAAAGTAGGTTTTTTGTTTGCTTGTTTGGTTTGGTTTTTTCAGACAGGGTTTCTCTGTGTAGCAGCCCTAGCTGTTTTGGAACTTACTCTGTAGACCAGGCTGGCCTCGAACTCACAGAGATCCACCTGCCTCTGCCTCCTGAGTGCTGAGATTAAAGGCGTGTGCCACACACCCCTGCTAAAGTAGGTTTTTAATTAATTCTGTCAAATTTGCATGTGTATGGTGTGTGTGTATGTGTGCCACTGAGTGCATGTGGACAACACTATTGAGTCAGTTCTTTCGTCTTTTCTTGGCCTCCAGGATCAAATTCAAGTCATCAGGCACACCTCAAGCACATTCATCCACTGAGCCAGCTGCCTCCCCCCCCCATTATTATTTTCACTTCATTTTGTTGAGATAGAGCCTCAAACTTCTGCCCATGTTTTGAGTGCTGACAGTTGAGCCAGCATACTTGGCTGGATTGCTCATTTAGTTGCTGATTACATGCTTGTTTTGTGGAGCTGAGGTTCCAAACAGGGCCTCGTACGTGCTAGGCAGGCCCTTCGCCGCCTAGCTGCAGTCCCAGCTTGGGGATTCTGTGAACCTAGAACTGGCTGCAGTGGCAAACTAGTCCCGTAAGTGGGGGTGACTCAGGGACCTGGGTTCTCTGGTGGCAGCCTTCATGGTGGGAACACTAGTTCCTAGTCATGGGTTTGCAGGCTCGGAGAAGTTAAAGTAAGGTGGAATTGGCCGGCCCTTCACAGGGGGAAGTGAGGGCAGCAGGGAATCACGGCTGGATCCAGGCTCAGGTAGGCTTCATCTCTTCTACCGTTCTCTTTCTCTCTGGATTTGGCCACCCTTTGTCCTGCAGAAGGAACATCCAGGCTTCAGTAGTCCTTCACGGTCAGGACTCCAGAAGAGAGAGGCCTATACTACCTCTATAATAGTCCCTTAAAAGAACCCTGACCACCATCTGGGGCTTAATGATTTGCAACTCAGTGAGGTTCCATCCAGTTCAGAGGCATGATGGGAGTTGAGGTATGCTGGGGTCACTCGGGTGAGGAGCTGGGATTTCCCGGCCAGATGGAGGTGGGTGCCTGTAGCACCCAAGTGTGGAGGCAGGAGGATTGGGGATTGAGGCCCGCTTGGAACTGGAAGTCAGAAAGGTGCCTGAAGGGCCCATGGCTGGGAAAATCAGACGGAAGTCCCTTCTCCACAGCCGCAGGGCAGCAGAGGCTGCAGGGAGTGGAGCTGTTGTAGTGGCAGTGCCCTGAGTTGGGGAATGTGCTGAGCGGACAGACAGCTCGCCTGGCCGAGGTTGCCCTGCCACACTGCTGTCTGCTGGTGCCCAGGATAACACACCCACCCATTGTTCTGGTGCCTCTGCAGGCTTGTGGGGACAATGTGGTGGCCATCAGGGGAGACTTCCCGGTGCCAGGCCAGGCTGCCTCCCATCAGAGCGGATCAGGCCTGCCTTGCAAAATGCGCTAACTCGCATGCTCTTTTATTTATTTGTATTAATTTATTGTTGAGTTTAAAGTACTATGTATGTGTGCGTGATGTGTGTGGGGGTGGGCATGGGGAGGTCAGAGGACAACGCTGTGGGGTCTCTTTCCTTTCACCATGTAGGTTCTGGGGATCAGGATCAAAGTCAGGTTACAGGTATGGCAGCAAGCTCCTTTACCTGCTGAGCCATCTCACTGACCAAAGGGAGACCATTTTGATGGGGGGGGGGCTTCATCTGAAACACAGTGGGGAGCCTGGGAAGGCTTTAAGCTAGGGAGAGGGATTGGCTTTACCCAAGGAGAGGCCCAGCACATAAACGAAACTGTTTCGACCAGAAGACTGTTCTGTGCCAGCTGTGGCTTGCTGCCCCTCATCAGACTCTAGACCTGCTCCTAGCCCGTGGTCAGCCTACCCGGGTGGGCACTTGCCAGCTGCCTAGCAGCCATGCCCAACACAGAACCATGGAACACCTCTGCTTGCCAGAGCCCCGAAGGTGGGAGGCCTCCCCATAGTGTTCCAAGGCCCAAGCACCTCTGAGTGTGTGTTCTGCAGGCTTTACCCGCCTCCTTCCTGGTGCCTCCCCATGCTTCTGTCTTCTGGTTATTTGTCCCTGCACAGTCCCTTTCAGAACAGGCCTGCACCACACATAGTTGAGCATGTGTGGCCCCTAGTCACAGTAGCCGGGCACTGCTCCGTGAGTGCCCACCACAGACATGAGTCTAATGCCAGTCACGTGCATTCCTTCTCTTAACAGACCTCAGCCAGCCTTGGCCAGGAGCTCACAAAGATCATGTTTCTGGTCCCTCACCTCCCCAAATCTCTGTTTCCTCATCTGAGCAGTGAGATGTCAGTCTAACACATAGAAGCATGAAAATCATAAATAAGATGCTGCCTATGGAGAGTATACAGTTCCTTCTTTTTGAGAGAGGGTCTCATGTTGCCAAGGCTTGTCTTGAACTCACTATGTAGTTGAGATGACCTTGACCCCCCTGAAATTCCTGCCTCTATCACCCTAAGTGGTGAGATCATGAATGTGTGCCACTGTGTGCCCTGTTTATGCAGTGCTGAGATGGAACCCAGGGCTTTGTGCATGCTAGGCAAGCACTCTAACTAAGCAAGCCCCAGTGTACTTATGTACTCATTTTTGGTTGAATTATGGACACGTCCTGGTATTTGCTGACAATGAACATCTTTGAGGCTAAGTGTTGTCATTTTAAAACAATTCTGTTTACTGATTCTTTGGAGGAAATTCCCAAACATGCATGTGGCTGGGAACAAGAAATTCTATGCTTATTCTCTCTCTCTCTCTCTCTCTCTCTCTCTCTCTCTCTCTCTCTCTCTCTCTCTCTCCCTGTGCTTGTGGAGACCCAAGGTCTCACACGTGTTGGGTGAGTGTGAGTGTTCTAGTACATAGCTAGTTCCCCAGCCATGGGCAGTTTTGATTAAACAGAAGTTGAAGATCCAGCCTGGATTTGACCACTGACCAATAGGTAGGGACTGCTTGGAGCTCTGGGTTAAGAAGGGTTCTGAGGTTGAGTGTTGACAGAGAAGGTGCCACAATCGATTTGTGATGTCTGCCACGGACATAGGAGCAGAGAATGGAGTATGTTTCCTACCCCATTCCCCTCCCTGAACTAGATAGAGTCAGAGGTCAGGCCAGATGGGGTCAGGGCTTTGAACATCTGGGAGACAGAGGAGCAGGTCTCAAGCAGTTTTCCATATGCTAAGAGAGATGGCTGTGAAGGGGGATGTTTTCCTGCACCAGGCTTTTTCTTTTGGGTCCACCAACTACCTCCCATGACACAGAGACTTCTTATTAGTTTTGAATGTTCAGCCTAGCTTAGCTCTTTTTCTGGCTAGCTCTTTTAACTTGAATTAACCTGTTTCCCTTGGTCTACCTTTTGCCTTGGGCCTTTTACTTTTTCTTACCGTGTCTCTGTGTCTGCCTGATGGCTGCCTGGTTGCTGGTCTGTTTCTGACTGGCTGACGGCTGCCTGGTTTCTGGCCCCGGCACGTCTCTCATTCTCTCCCCTTCTTGAACCTAGATTTCTCCTCCTATTTATTCTCTCTGCCTGGCAGCCCCACCTGTCCTTTCTCCTGACTAGCTATTGGCCATTCGGCTTTTTATTAGACCAATCAGGTGCCTTAGGCAGACAAGGTGAAACAGATGCAACACATCTTGACATAATTAAACAAATACAGCATCAACAAAAGTAACACACTTTTACAGTTAAAGTAATATTCTGTAGTATAAACACATGTAACACATCTTTGCCCAGTTGAAATAATATTCCACAACATTTTCCAGGTACAGGATCAACTGCTCTGAGTTGGTTTGGTCCACACCGGCTCACAGCAGGACCTTGGGACATCTGTCTGCTTGCATTCTGTCTTGCTAGATCACGGTATGCCTGCCTGTGGTGTGCCCTTGGTTCTCTCCCTGAGCAGGAGGGTGACCTGAGCCTTTATATCCGAATCTGTCAGAAACTTGGCCTTCTGATCCATTTGTTTCCTTCATCTTTCTTTGATGAGTCACGCCTGCTTTAAGAACCTGCTCTTTTTAAGTAAATTATACCTTGCTGGTCGGGTTTTAAGGACTTGGTCTTTCAGGCACTGAATAGGTGTAGGAGGGCACAGAGGGGGTGGCAGGAGGGCTGACTGAAGCACCACTGGCTTCTGTGTGCTCCGATTTCTTTCTGCTCAGCCTCCTGCGAGGTTGCCCTTTCTCCTGGCAAGAAGGGCTGTTGGGGACTGATTGCTTTTATTCAGCACTTGGAGGTCTTTGGCTTAGAATTCTTGGGGAATTCCACTTGGTGAAAGGCACTTGATTGTGGCCAGCAGGTGACTTGTCCATCCCTGCCTCAGCTCACGCATGTGACAGAGAGTCTACACCCTGTATAGCAGAGATTTTCCATGGATTCTGGATGGTCCCAAAGCCATCACAGAGCCTTTAAGCTTGAACAGTGCTGTGATCCTACGCTGGTTCCCCATGGATTCTGGTGTCCGTGGTGGGACATTGTCATAGTCTTTATCTTCATGTTCCAGGGACTTAGGCAGAACCCTGGATGGCTGGTGAGGATCTGTCTAGGAGACGTTTTTCTCCCTCTCCTCTTTACAGGAATGGAGAGCAGGGCCAGAGCCACTGAATACTGTGTTTGGGGCCTCTCGGAACCCCTGCTCCTCTTCTCTTAGGGAGAGTCACAGCACTGGAATTTGGCCTCCCAGGGTATAGGCAAGTGATGGCCATAGTGAGTATTAAGTGAGCGCAGGTTTTGGGGAGCGGTGAGTGGCATCGCTCTGACTGTTTTTTGGTATAGTGGAAGCCACCTTCTTCCTCCTTCTCTGCAGCTCTCCCCTAGCCCAGCTTTGGGTGTTACCCCTGGGTTGGTGGGCACAGCCAGCATCTCCCATGTTTACCCAGAGGAAGCCCCAGGGTCGCCCTGCACTGAAAATGAACTCTGGAAAGGGCCCGGCCGCTGAACCCTCGGCTCCCCTGCAGTCTTGAGGCTGAAGGGATAGCTACATCACTCACAAATCAGCTGAGGGCCAGTCAACACTTGCCCAGTGCCGGGCACACCCAGCAAGTGTGCAAGATCTTTGCAGGCTCCAAGGCCCTCATTACAGCCCTAGCGTGTGGTACTGTTTCTGTTCCTGTTTGTCGAGGAGGAACTGAGGCTGGGGAGGGCCAGGCTGCTGGAGATCGTGGGGAAGCTTAGACTAAACCCTAGTCCCTACCCTGCTTTAACAAGAAAACTGGATTTAAGCCAGGCATTTGAGGGCTCTTTAAAAAAGAGTCGGGGTCCCCAGCACCACATAAACCAGGCACTGTAGTCACACCTATGATCACAGCACTGGAGAGATGTAAGGTCAGAAGTTCAGGGTCATCCTTGGCTACCAGCATGTTCAAGGCCAACCTAGGTTACATGAAACTCTCTCTGAAGTGGGGGAGGCAATTTAAAATCAAGGATAGGAGAATATTTATGCATTTCTTAATTTAACCTTGCAAACAGTACCGAGTGTGTGTGTGTGTGTGTGTGTGTGTGTGTGTGTGTGTGTG
>CABHPP010114546.1:33425-50003 GCA_902168425.1 Peromyscus attwateri | reverse complement strand
ACTGAACCATTACCTGCATTCTTTCCCTGGGACCAAAGGACAAGAGAGCCTTGGGTAGAAACTGCCCCCAAGCGATGCCGTCATCCTCCCTTCCCACTCCTCCCTCTTGGGTCCTCTCTTGCCTTGCATGTGCATAGCCCTCCTCTCCCCCAATGCCAATGCAGTGTGATCCTAACCCAAATGGAAGCAGGCCTAGACAGTAAGACCTAGAACCCACAGGCTCAGTGCCACTGAACCCCATGATTGTCTCCACCTCATCTATAAAGTGAGCATAATAAGAAAACTAGGATGAAGGGTCAGCCATCAGGGTAGGGGTAAGCAGCTGTCCCTTTGTGTGGGGGACAGCCTTTGACTTTCTACTCCTTTTACAGCATTCTAAATTCTCAAGAAAAGCTGGCCCTAAATGATTAAGATGTTGACAGATAACCATACTTTAGGTTTACAAATTCCACATTCGGTGACCCTCAGGTAAAGGCAAAATACGTAAGGCCACTCCTTATTCAGCCCTGCGTTTCACCTAACAAAAAGCCTCAAAATGCTGGGAGTTTGAACTTGCAGAAAAGCAGTATGTCTCCTAAAGAATTACAGGAACTAACCCCAGGCAGTCAAGGTCCGATGTTCCATAGCAAGAGGAGAGAGAGAGAAAGAGAGACAGAGAGAGACAGAGACACAGAGTACAGACAGACCCTGGATAAGTTCTTCCTGCTCCTTACCAGACCAGGACCTGCCCCTTTTCTCTTATAAAAGCTCTTTTGTGCCAGTCAGGGGTAGTGCACACCCTTGATCCCAGCACTCAGGAGGCAGAGGCAGGCAGATTTCTGAGTTCGAGGCCAGCCTGATCTACAGAGTTTCAGGACAGACAGGGCTATACAGATAAACCCTATCTCCAAAAACCTAATAATAATAATAATAATAATAATAATAATAATAATAACTCTTTTGCACACTTAATCGTTTTGGGGGGACAGTAGTTCCACTCATCTGATCAGAGGGTGAGCATTTTAATAAGCTTGATTTTTCTCCCCGCCAGCCCTCGACTCCTGAGTGTTGGGCTTTCAGGAAGTGGGCTGGTGGGCTTGGTCCTGCTCTGTACTTATTTGTCCAGCATTGAGATCAAAGGCTACAGCCAAGGAGGTGGATAGTTTGGACAACCGGAAAGGAGATGAGTTCCACATAAGCTAGTCAGAGCCTAATCTGTGTGGATTTGGGTCATGGTGGCTTGCTCTGTGAGGTGGACAGAGAAACATGCTGAATCATTTAATCTCAGCTCATTTGGTGGAGACTTGCCCTGGAGCTGAGGGGTGAATATTTTCTATCTCAGCTAGGGTCTTCCCCGTTGTGGGGGGGTGGGGGGGGGGAGAATTCAATGTGTTTGGTAGAAGGGAGCAGAGGGATTCTGTCCCCAACCTCCTTCACACAGTAATGACAGTGGCTAAGATTTACAGAGCCTATGAGCATAGCCTTGCACTCCGCATTATTCTCATCTCCGCCCACAGCAATGAGGACGCATTACCATCCTCGGTTTCCAGTGACAGAGCTGAGACCTCCCGTGATGAAGCGACTTCTTCAGAATCACTCCGTCGACAGCAGTAAAGCCAGAAATCAAATCCAACTGTCTGACTCCATCATCTGTTCTCTGAACCAGTCAAGCACAATAAAACAATGCCAGTGCAGGAGCTATACCTCAGGAAAACATCGGGACTAACGAGATTTTCGTGGTCAGTAGATGCAAACAACCGATTTGGCCAAAATGCCCCTGCCGGTCAATCCAGCTCCAAATTAAACAGGGCAAGGGGTCAGTGCAGCTCCACCCCAGAGGTCCTGATAAGGGATTCTCTCAGGGAAGCTGATCCTCCCCTTCTCCCATCTCTCCTCCAGTTGCCCTCCAGAGCAAGATCGTGCCCCTCACACATCCCTAGAGTGTGGTTACCTGGAGCTTCAGATCTGAGGGTACCGGAAGTCCTCCATCCTGCCCTGTTCGCCACCAGAGCCTCTAGAGCTGGAAGGGCACTGGGAGATTTCTCTGTCTGCATATCACCCGACCACTACCACGGCAGTACAAGCGGCTGGAGACTGCTCTCTCACCAGGGTAGCTAACGGCATAACGGAGGGAGGAACCGAGCTTCAGATCAGAAGCCGGCGAAGGCTCAGGAGACTCAGGAGGTGCCTGACCCAGACTCTTCCCAGGCCTGGAACTTGAAGAGAGCTGCCGGCAGCCCAGCGACTCTGCAGGGAGAAGAAGGGCTTGTCGGGTCTAGTTCAAAACAGTGTGCCAACCTGCTCGAGGGAGGGCTGTGTTGGTGGTTCCCTGAAGAATCTCCGCTGAGACACTTGCCCTGCGGGGTGGGCAAGAAAGCAAAGCCGGGTGGCAGGCACCCTGGCTCACACCTGCGGACAGACACTCAGCCAAGACTTGGAGGCGGCTGGGGAATCATTGCACCAAGGCTTTGTTTTTTTGTTACCCCGCCCCCACCCCCACCCCCTAACTTTTCTGATTAGAGTAAGGTTGTAAAACTATTGTTGCAGCCTCCCAGCAGCAGGCGAATTAAATCCAGTAAATATGGGTTTGTTTGTTTGTTTGTTTTTTGGCTTTTCGGGACAGGGTCTCTCTATGTAGCTTTGGTACTTGTCCTGCATCGCGCTCTGTAGACCAGGCTGGCCTCGAACTCACAGAGATGCACCTGGCTCTGCCTCCCGAATGCTGGAATTAAAGGCGTGGGCCGCCACCACCACCCAGCTTGGGTTTCTTGTTGTTGTTGTTTAATCAAAGGACAATAAAATAGAAAATACCAAGGTTGGAGAGATGGTTCAGCTAGGTTAAGACCACTGGCTGCTTTTCCAGAGGACCTGGGTTCAATTCCAAGCACCCACAAGGTAGCTCACAACTGTCTGTAACTCCAGTCCCTCAGAGGATCTGACGCCTTCACACAGACATACATGCAGGCAGAACACCAATGCATGTTTTTTAAAAAAAAAAAATCATTAAAAAAATAGAAAATACCCAAACAGAGCTTGTTTTGACTTTTTATTTAAAATACAAAGTGTACAAAAATGGATCCAGAGACATTCAAAAGCTTACATCTTTCTAAAGGGCATTCACATCAGGGTCCCGGAATGTAAGCAGCTCCCGAGTCAGCCTTCCTCAAGCTGTTTCTTAATAGAGGGATTTCCTAATCTTCCAGCATGCCTTTCATATTCGTGCCTTATTTTTGACTTCCTGACGCTCTCCTTTTCCCACCCCAGCAGGTTATAAACTCCACCGCAACATGAATTTTTGTTCTATGCACACGCGGTTGGAATAATGCCTAAACATTGTGGAGATGCCAAGAATGTCTGTGGAATGGATGAGCATTCTGTGTATCATAGGTAGTGAGCATGGTGTTTTTATGACATTTTTGATTCATTGTCTATACCTGTATGTGTTCTGCACCTTGATGTAAAAAAATCTGTTTCTTTCTGTGTGTAGGTCACAATGAAAAACGAATAATCCAACAGCTATGAATGAAGGGAATGGTAAACCAGCTGGAGCAGTGGTTCTCGGTCACCTGGGCATCTTGTTGGGAGAGGCAGGTTTGGATTCAGCAGGTTGGACGGGGAAACCGAGGCCTGACATTTCCATCAGACTTTCAGGTGCTGGTCCATGGGGGCAGGGGGGTGTATTTTTATTTTTAATTGCTTTAGATTTATTTATTTTATGTGCACCAGTGTTTTGCCTCTGTGTATAAATATGGACCACGTATCTGCCTGGTGTCTGAGGAGGTTAGAAATGGGCATTGGACCCCCTGAAACTGAAGTTACAGACATTTGTGAACTGCCATGTTGGTGCTGAGAGCAAGAAATACCCTTAACTGCTGAGCCACCTCTCCAACCCATATCACACACAAAAAAATGTAAACAATACCGCACACACTAGCATAATTAAATTATGATCTTTGGCATAGAATTCAGCATCTCAAGCCTCAATGAAACATTTCACTAGCACTATTAAGATAAGAATGTGTGGATCTCTGTGAGTTCGAGGTCAGCCTGGACTACCAAATGAGTTCCAGGAAAGGCGCAAAGCTACACAGAGAAACCCTGTCTCGAAAAACAAAAACAAAAACAAAAACAAAAAAAAAAGATAAGACTGTATACTGTATCAAGCTGATAATAGAAAAATAAATAAATAAATAAATAAATAAATAAATAAATAAATAAATAAAACAACCTCCCACTCCCACTCCAGAAAAAAAAAAAAAAGAATTCAGCATCTCTGGCTTTTTTTTTTATGCGTATGTGTGTGTGTGTGTGTGTGTGTGTGTACACACAAATTTACACACATGGGGGGCTCGAGGGACAACGTGTGGAATTGGTTCTCTCCCTCTACCACATGGATTCAAGGATGTATGGGTTCCTCAAGCTTGGCAGCCTACGCCTCTATTCCCAGAGCCTTCTCACTGTCCATCTCTATGGCTTTTAAAAGCTCACCAGGTGGTTCCAGCATGTTACCAGAAATGCACAGTGCTGGGTGAAACTGGGTAGGGAGGTAGAGAGACCAGATATTTTGGTCTTTGTACCCTGTGCCTGGAACAAGTCTGAACTGAGGTCCCTGGGAAGTGAAATGCTGGTATCAGAGTCAATGATTGGATTGGATAAAAGCAAAGGATTTTGGAGTCAGGAAGGGGCCATGAGAAGGAGGTGAAGGAATCTGACGATTCCACAGGTGCAGAAGTATCTGCTAACCCAGGCCATATCCTCCCAGAACCAAGAACAGACCGGTGCCCTCACCTATCACTAGGTCAGAGCTCCTGGGAGCTGCTCAGCGGGCCCTGTTCACACACCCCCGGGGAATTCAGTTTTCAAAACCTTACTAGGGCATAGGGAGGAGCAGTTTGCCGCCAGCTTCTCCCACGTGCCTGCCGCCTCTGCCCAGATGGAGTAAGAGCCAGCAGAGTCAAAAGATTATAAACCCTGAGGTCAACGTGGGCTATATTCGTAAAGGAAATACCCTGGAGTCCTGAGTCCTGACGCCCTCTGGTGGACGTCTAGAGTTAAGCTGGTGCTCCACCAACTGCCCAGTTGTGGTCCAGCAGTGTCAGGCGTTATCACCACCAACAAAGAGGTTGGGGATGAAGCTCAGTTGCTTGCCTGACATACAGTCCCTGGTGCAGAGTAAACTGGGTGTGGTGAGCCCTGCCTGTAATCCTAGCGCTCGGACGGTGGAGGCAGGAGGATGAATTTAAGGTGATCCTCTGCTACACAGGGAGTTTGAGGCCAACCTGGACTACCGGAAACAGTGTTTCAAACAAAACAAACTACACGATCAAAAACAAAACGACAATGCTGGAAAGTCAAGACTAACAGACCCCACTGTTTCTGAGTGGCAGTGGTGAGGTATTTTTTCTCACCTGTGTGCCTTCCTGAAGCTCCTCTCTTTGCTCAGGTTTCCTGGATTAAAATGGAGACACTACACAAGTGTTTCTCCTTCTGCCCCAATGGTGCCCATCCCAGGCCAGCCGGTTCTTACAGTCTCTTTTGGCTTCCCTCTCTAGTTGAGGAAGCTTGTTTCCACGATGCTACCCTACTACACCTGAGGTAATTAGGCTCACACATGTAGCTCTCCCTGCAAGACACCCTTGGCTACCTCCTGGTACCAGTGTTCAGCTGACTGCCAGGCATTTCTATTTGGTCACATGGGGTCTGAGGAGTTAGCAACATCCCAAACACAAATCCAGCATCTCACCCCGCCCCAGGCTCTCTCACTGACCCAGAAAACAGACTGGTTTCTGTTTGTTTGTTTATCTGTTTTTGTTTTTGAGGCAGGGTCACTCTCTGTAGTCCAGACTGGCATGGAACTCACAGAGATCCACCTGCTCGGCCTCCCAAGTGCTGGGATTAAAGGCGTGCGCCACCACCGCCCGGCTCAGACTCTGGTTCCCGGCAGCTTCTTGTAGCCATTTCTTCCTCCAGCACCACAGCCGTGCCTCAGTCCCACAGGCTTTGAGCCTTACTTCGCTTCAGTACACCTAGAGAGAACCTGTGTCCCAAGCCCTACCTAGCTTTCTCTCGGGCAGTTTTCATTCAAATGGTAGCCACACACCTTTGACGGGCCAGATGTGACGTGCCAGATGTAACGTGGAGAAGACACTTTCACCAGCCCAGCCAGCCTGTTTCTCGGATCCTCTCTCGGAGGATGTAAGGATTACAAGAGATAATACTGTGGCATCCACACCCCCGAACTGTCATTACCATGAGTGTTCTCTAGATGACCTTGCTGACTTCGGACTCTGTGCACCCTCGTTAATTGCTGGTTAATCTTCCTAAAACCTCGGTTTCATCACATCCCGCTCTTACTTAACGACTTTATGGCTGCTCCCTAGTCATCCCTGTGTGTCTGGTAAATCACAGCAGGGTAAGACCTACAGGGATTGATTCATCACAGGAAATTAGGTACCCAGAGGTCAACAGTGTGAAAATCAAAGCCAACACAGGTCTGTGAGTTGCCACACTGCTTCCAGAAGACAAGGCGATCAGTGTGTCAGAAATCAGGAGGGTGAACAGCAAAAGTGCCCTCACGACATCTGTGACAGGCATGTCCCTAATAAGACAGCAGGTTCCTGGAATGTCGCTTTAGCCATCCAAGACAACTTAGTAGCTTCAAGTGGTCGGGTGGTAAGACCAAGGGGAACATTAGCTGGGGCAATCAGGGCAGATGCTCAGGTTTGGACGGCTGTCTGCAGGGTAAACAGAGTGATGCAGGTTACCAGAGGCACCTCTAGGTTATTGAATGAAGAGGAAAAGATTGCAAAGGTGTCCTGTGTTTTGTCTGCCTGTTGGTTGATTACTAATTGTTTACTGAAAGCAGTGGAAGGGTCCATGATGATGCCCAAGTAAACCAGTTCTGAGGTTTGTACACTGTGAAGATTCGTCACCCAGATTGGTTTATTAAAGGGCTAAATGGCCAATAGTTAGGCAGGTAGAGGTTAGGTGGGACTTCCAGACAAAAAGAGTGCAGGAAAGAAGGAGGGGAGAGTTACCAGGAGACGCAGAGGAAGCAGAAGATGAGCATGCTATGCTGAGAAAAGATACTGCCACATGGTAGAGCATAGAGAAGAAATATGGGTTAGGGCTGGAGAGATGGCTCAGTGGTTAAGAGCACTGGCTGCTCTTCCAGGGGACCTGAGTTCAATTGCCAGCAACCACATGGTGGCTCACACCCATCCTTAATGAGATCTGGTGCCCCCTTCTGGTCTTCAGGCATACATGCAGACAGAACACTATATACATAATAAATAAATACATCTTTAAAAAAAAAAGAAATTTGGGTTAATTTAAGTTGTAAGAGCTAGTTAGTAACAAGTCTAAGCTATCGGCCAAGCGTTCATAATTAATAATAAGTCTCTGTGTGGTTATCACTGGGAGTGGCTTGAACATCTATGAGACCTCAAAGGCCACCTCCACAGTGACACACTTCTTCCAATAAGGCCATACGTACTCCATCATGGTCACACCTCCTAACAGTGCCACTCTGTGTGGCTGGTGGGACAGAAAACCCTGCCTATAGTTTCCCTGCTAAGTGGAACAGCTCCAGCTTCTTAGATGCTTAGTATATACAAAAGAAAAAATTAGAAATCCTTGGTCCGTGTGTTAGTTTGGAAGAAAATGGCTCCCATGGAGAGTGGCACTGTTAGGAGGGGTGGCCATGTTGGAGTAGGTATGGCCTTGTTGGAAGAAGTGTGTCACTGTGGGGGTGGCCTTTGAGGTCTCATAGATGCTCAAGCCACTCCCAGTGACACAGTTCACTTCCTGTTGCCTGCAGATCACAATGTGGAACTCTCAGCTCCTTCTCCAGCACCATGTCTGCCTGCTGCCATGTCCCTCCATAATAATGGACTAAACCTCTGAAACTGTAAGCGAGACACCTCAATTAAATGTATTCCTTTCTAAGAGTTGCGGTGGTCATGGTGTCTCTTCACAGCAACAGAAACCCTAAGACAGCCAGTAAATCAGACTCGCTCAGACGGCGGGAAGAAGCTACTTCACAGGTAGAGCTAGCGCACTCAGAGATCTGGTCCCGAGTGGAGTACCCTCCCAGCTTGCACATGTTCTTGCAAGTGAGACTCGGGCCTCCTGGCAGCATGCCCAAGTGGGTCCAAGAGCAAGCTGGGAATCCCACGGCCCAATCATTCACCAAAGACAAGGCTGGGCCCTACACCCCACAGAGGTCTCCAGCTCACCCCGGGGTGACCACGTGAGCATGAATACAAGCACAGTGCTATAGAATGCAGATGACTCAAAGACAGGCCAGTCATGAGGGCACCATTGTGACCATGCTGTGGATGGTAGTTAATTCCCACAGGGAAAGAGCTAATCCCGTGGACTAGCTCCAGGCTATACAGCAAAAGCCATACTAGGCACAGTCCCCCTTCTGTATATTCAAGTTTTCTTGTCTGCTGTAGCAGGCCCCCAGACCTAGCACAACTGACTCCATGATGGAGGTACCGTTCAGGCTGTAAAACCCAGCATGTAGACAGCACCACCTGCCAAAACTAAAACAAAGACCTACTCCGTCAAAGTCCACATAGTTCTGGGAAAGTCTCAAAATGTACTAACCTTGCTTTTTAGCTTCTGTAGTTCCGCTTCTGACTAACTGTTCTTGTTAACTGAAGCATGTCAACCCAGAACATGATTTTGTGCTTAAAAGCTCATCGTGAGAAAGGTTCAGTACTGGGGTACTGAACACCTGGCCAGCTAATAAAGATTTCCTATTGGCTTAAATCCACGTCTGAGCATACTTCTCCAGTGAATACTCTACAACATCTAGCATTGCTTTCTTTTTATTTATTTGTTTGCTTGTTTATTCACTCATTCTCATTTATTTATTTGAGACAGGATTTCTCTTTTTGTAGTCTTGGCTCTCCTGGAACTCACTGTGTAGATCAGGCTGGCCTTGAACTCACAGAGACCCTCCTGCCTCTTTCTTCCCCTCAAGTGCTGGAATTAAAAGCATGTTGGACCATGACCAGCTTTTTAGCATCGTTTTACAGATTTGTTTTCTGTGTGTGTGTGTGTGTGTGTGTGTGTGTGTGTGTGTTTGCCTACAGAGTTCAGAAACGGCGCTGATATCCCCTGGAGCTGGAGTTGACAGGCAGTTGTGAGAAGTCTGACAGCTTCCACCGCAGAGAGCAATGAGCCTTCTTGACTGCTGACCCATCTCCCTGGCCCCTGGTTGTCTTGTACTTTTAATTATTATTTTTTTAATGCACGGAGTTTGGTTCAAAAAATCCCTTTTGGGCACTAATAGTGAGTTGACTTTCCTTTTTACAATTAAAAAAAAAAAAAAAAGCTAAGCTCATTTATTAGTAAAAGGGGGAACCTGTAGGGCCCTGGCCCCTTGTTTTGGGTAGCTGTTGCCTTGCTTGCTGACCTTGACTTTGATATCCTCCCTATGCTAATTCCCTCCCGGGTTTCACCCTCCTGAATGCTTAAGGGAAGTTCCTTGTCTGTGTATCCTGCATAATGGGCATTAACAGCTTAGGTGCAAGATTGTAAAACATCAGTAGAGAACTTCTGCCCTCCGGGGTCCTCCCATTGTGCTGTAAGCCTGTATTTAAGACGTCCTCCCTCCTTCAATAAACGGCATTCAGCATTAAAAAAAAAAATAGCAATTGTGGGGCTGGTGAGATGGCTGAGGGGTTAAGAGCATTGGCTGCTCTTCCAGAGGTCCTGGGTTCAATTCCTAGCATCGACATGGCTCACAACTGTTTGTAACTCCAGTTCCAGGGGTCTAACACCCTCACATAGACATACACGCAGACAAAACACCAATGCACATAAAAATTAAACCTTTAAAAATTGTGAAATAAATAAATTTAATTTAAAAAAAAAAGAAGCTATGTAGTATTGCACAGGCATACCAGAAACTGCCTCAATGGACCACAGCGTCACATCAGAGCCACATGAAAGGAGAGCAGTAGACAGAGAGGATATGAGGAGGGAGTGGTATGGTTCCTGAGCTGACCAGACAGCTAGTCTGGTCCTTCATAAAGCCCAGCCATACTGGTGGCACAGGTGATCTGAATGTACCTGTCCCCGTGGTGCTGAGAGTGCAACCCCAGCCTAGCTGTGATTTGGGCCACATTCTTGGTGTTGTGAGGTCCTGCTGGTTGGCAAACACCAGGAGAACAGCATCTTAGAGGCCGTCCTTGGCCAGCATTCTCATGGACCCCATTCACACACTCTGGCGTTTCTGTGGATCACCAAGATCAAACCTTGAGTGTTCTGGAAGGAGGGGTACCACATGAGCTGGACCTTGTCCTGAAGTCACCCGCATCCCACACAGTGAAGATGATGTTATTATACTCAGTGGGCTCCAGGTGGAACCCAGAGATGGGAATGGTGGTCACTATTTCAGCCAGCTTCCATTTGTACAGAACTGCTGTATTTCCTGCGGGAGTCAGGCCTACCATGAGAAGGTGCATTTGGTTTTGCCAAAATGGTCCTTGAAGAAGTTTGCAAAGATATTCCCCATGCTTGCTATAGTGGCTGTTCTTGGTTGTCAACTTGACTGTATCTGGAATGAACTACGATCCAGAAATGCAGGGCACACCTGTGAGAGATTTTCTGCTTGTTTGAAGTGGGTGAATCCACTTCTAGTCTGGACCTTTGAGGTGGGAAGAAGACCCACACCTTTATTCTAGATCTTGAGGCAGGAAGACACACCTTTAATCTGGGCCACATCTTCTGCTGGACAAGGACATGGAAGAAGGAAGCTTTGGCTCTGCCTGCTTGCTCTTGCTAGCACAGCCATTCCTTCACTGGCATTGGAGCCGACTTCTTCAGGATTCCATCATCCATCTCCCGGAAGACCAGGGAAACATCCAGCCTCGAGGGACTGAGCAACTACTAGATTCTTGGACTTTCTGTTCACAACTAGCCATTGTTGGGTTAGATGGACTGCAGTCTGTAAGGTATTCCAATGGATCCCCTTTTTGAATAGAGATTCTGTGACGCTAGAGAACCCTAACTAACACTTGTGGACAGGTGGAGGCAACATTAACGAGGGACCTCAGAGGCTGCACTGAGCCAGGCTGGGGCTTTTGTTCCAGGTTGTCTTTTTGAGGCTACCTGAACTCTAGGCAGCTGAGGATGACCTGGAACTTCTTAACCTCTTGCCTCCAACTTCTGAGGGCTGGGTGTACCATCACACCCAGTTTAGGAATCACTGGGGATGGGTCCCAGGGCTTAATACATGTCAGGTGAGCTCTCTACCAACTGAGCAACACCCCCAGCCCTGCCCCATAAAAGCACCCCAAAAGGACAAACTGAATCTGGGTTTACAGCAAGAAATACTCTTTTAAAGTTTTTTTTTTGTTTGTTTTGTTTTTTGGTTTTTTTCGAGACAGGGTTTCTCTGTGTAGCTTTGCGCCTTTCCTGAAGCTCACTTGGTAGCCCAGGCTGGCCTCGAACTCACAGAGATCCGCCTACCTCTGCCTCCCGAGTGCTGGAATTAAAGGCGTGCGCCACCACCGCCCGGCGTCTTTTAAAGTTTTTAAAGGTTTATTTTATTTTATGTTAATGAGTTGTCAGAACACAGTCCAAGAATGGAGTCCTGTGAGAATGTTGAGTGTTTGTGAGAAAACTCCAAGAAAACAAGAGTCTTTTTTTTTTTTTTACTGACAGAAAGCAGAGAAAGGAGATTTAATCATATTTCCTCCCCTCCTTGGAAAATACCAATTTTATTGTCCTAGCTCCAATCCCTCTCATCACAAAACAGCAAGTCAGCTCATTTTTTTTTTTAAAAAAAAGTGTTTGTATTTGACACACAGTGATTATACATATTTATGAAGTACACTATGGTATTTATTTATTTATTTATTTATTTTTCTATTATCAGCTTGATACAGTACAATTACTTATCCTAATAGTGAAATGTTTCACTGAGGCTTGCCCAGTGATTGAGTAAAACCAAACTTATTCTAAGCCGCAGTCATCCTGGGGTCCCCCCTGCTAGGTAGCCTCCCTGGTTCTGTGGGTTGCAGTCTAATGAAAACAAGAGTCTTGTGATCTGTTTCTTCAGAACACAGAATTATTCTTTTTTTTTTTTTTTTTTTTTCAGAATTATCCTTGGAATGTGTTTTCATGATCCTCCCAGGTGTAGCGGACGGGAGTGAGTTTACCTCGGCTGTTGTTAGTCATGTGGCTCTGTGGAAAAACATGATTTTGCCACCTGTGGCTTGTCCTTGTGACTGCACACCTCACTTAAGTGATTCTTCTTAACCCTCAGAGTATACATTGTTGATGCTCTGAATAAAGTTGGCTATTGCATGAGACTTTAGTTCGCCTCTTTTTTAGGCCCCAGACTCCCAGGTTCATACCACCAAATGCAATCAGTAAACATCAAGTGTTTTGCCTTCATATATGTCTGTGTACCATGTGTATGTCTGGTGCCTAGGGAGGTCAGAAGAGGGCATTTGATCCTCTAAAATTGAAGTTAGGGATGGTTGTGAGCCACCATGTAGGTTCTAGGAATCAATGTCAGGTCCTCTACAAGAGCAACAAGTGCATTTAACCAATCGACCCTGCTCTCCAGACCTGAACATACACTTTTTAAAAGTGTATGCTCGGGGCTGGAGAGATGGCTCAGAGGTTAAGAGCACTGACTGTTCTTCCAGAGGTCCTGAGTTCAATTCCCAGCACCCACATGGTGGCTCACAGCCATCTGTAATGAGATCTGGTGCCCTCTTCCGGCCTGAAGGGATACATGCAAGCAGAACACTGTATACATAATAAATAAATAAATCTTTAAAAAAAAAGTATATGCTCATGGATAGGTAGGATTAACATAGTAAAAATGGCAATCTTACCAAAAGCAATCTACAGATTCAATGCAATCCTCATCAAAATCCCAACACAATTCTTCACAGACTTGGAAAGAAAAATACTCAACTTCATATGGAAAAACAAAAGACCCAGGATAGCTAAAAGAATCCTGTATGATAAAGCAACCTCTGGAGGCATCACCATCCCTGACCTCAAGCTCTACTATAGAGCTATAGTAATAAAAACAGCTTGGTACTGGTATAAAAACCGACATATGGACCAATGGAATCAAATTGAAGACCCTGACATTAATCCACGCACATATGAACACCTGATTTTTGACAAAGAAGCCAAAGCTATACAATGGAAAAAAAGAAAGTATCTTGAACAAATGGTGCTGGCATAACTGGATGTCAATATGTAAAAGATTACAAATAGATCCATATCTGTCACCATGCACAAAACTCAAGTCCAAGTGGGTCAAGGACCTCAACATAAATCCAGCTACACTAAACTTAATAGAAAAGAAAGTAGGAAGTACTCTTGAAAGCATTGGCACCGGAGATCACTTCCTAAATATAACACCAACAGCACAGACACTGAGCACAACAATTAATAAATGAGACCTCTTGAAACTGAAAAGCTTTTGTAGGGCAAAAGACACGGTCAATAAGACAAAAAGACAGCCTACAGAATGGGAAAAGATCTTCACCAACCCCACATCTGACAGAGGATTGATCTCCACAGTATATAAAGAACTCAAGAAACTAGACAGCAAAACACTAAACAAACAAATTAAAAAATGGGCTAAAGAGCTAAACAGAGAATTCACAAAACAAGAATCAAAATGGCTGAAAGACATTTAAAGAAATGCTCAACATCCTTAATCATCAGAGAAATGCAAATCAAAAGGACTCTGAGATACCACCTTACACCTGTCAGAATGGCTATGATCAAAAACACTAATGACAGTCAATGTTGGAGAGGATGCGGAGCAAAGGGAACACTCCTCCACTGTTGGTGACAATGCAAACTTGTACAACCACTGTGGAAATCAGTATGGCGGTTTCTCAGAAAATTGGGAATCGAACTACCTCAAGACCCAGCCATACCACTCTTGGGCATATACCCAAGGAATGCTCAATCATACTACAAAGATACATGCTCAACTATGTTCATAGCAGCACTATTTGTAATAGCCAGAACCTGGAAACAACCTAGATGCCCGTCAACTGAAGAATGAATTAAGAAAATGTGGTACATATACACAATGGAGTACTACTCAGCAGAGAAAAACAATGACAGCATGAAATTTGCAGGCAAATGGATGGAACTAGAAAAAGTCATCCTGAGTGAGGTAACCCAAACCCAGAAGGACAAACATGGTATGTACTCACTCATAAGTGGATTCTAGCTGTAAAGCAAAGAACAATCAGACTGCAACCCACAGAACCATGGAGGCTATATAGCTAGGATGACTGTGGCTTATAATAAGTTTTGGTTTTACTCAATTATTGAGCAATCCTCAATGAAACATTTCACTATTAAGATAAGAATTTTTACTGTATCAAGCTGATAATAGAAAAATAAATTAATTAATTTAAAAAAAGAAAAGAAAAAAAGAAAAGAAAAATTTGAACTATTAAAAAAAACTAACAAACATATTTTGCTAAAGTAAAAAGGGGGAACTAGGTGCTCATCATTCCTCTCCACATTCTATTCTTTCCCTTGTTTTATATATTTTAAATTTTTTATCGGTGGATTCTGCTGGAGTATCTGCTGCAGATAAGCACTGGAGGGCTCCTGTTGCAAATCACCCTCTGGAGCGATGGAATGATCTTTCTACTGGCACTTGGAGGAGACCCGATCTGGTGTTGGTGTGGGCCCGGGGTTCTGTTTATGTCTTTCCTCAGGACAATGAGGTTCCTCTTTGGGTTCCTGAGCGCTGTGTGTGCCCTGTGGCTGCTGCTGAAGCCCAACATGGCAGAGACCTATTGGGCCTTCATGAAAAACTCTCCCCTTCTGATGCCAATGGGGATTGAGAGCCCAATATGGCCAGCTTTGGCAAGCATTAACGTAAGCCTAGGAACTGTAGCCATGCGGTTAGATTCTCCAGAAGGTAATGTATGGTAACTGCTTTTTCAAGTATGTTTGAGAACGTGTCACCCAGACACCTTGGAGATTAAGGATAACCCTGAAGGTCACTGACCTCCATTTGTTAACAGTAGCATGCCAGCTAAGCCTTTTCATATTTACAATCCTCTTCAAACTGGTGTCGTACCTACTTTTCAGGAATGGCTCTCTGCAACATTTTTGGCCTCCTGAAATTCATTTAGCCCTTTTTGAAGATACCTTAAAATTTGTGAGCCTGAATGTAGCCATTATGAGTCCATTAGTTCTGCTCCTTGTGAGCTGCCTGTTTTTTCTTTATGGTTCTTAGTTGTTCTTTTGCAGAGCTGCCAGCTTAAGTCGTGCTGGCAAGTCAAGAAAAATGGGCCTTGGTGGTTCATGTTCCTGGAGTTATGTCCATACCAGTGGATGCCCACATGTAGGGCCCTGGCTCCCCATATTTGAGTAAACTGTTTGCCTGCTTGCCGACCTTGACCAGATGTCCTCCCTATGCTAATTCCCTGCCGGTATCCACCCTTGTGAACGCTTAAGGGAAGTTCCTTGTTTGTGTATCCTGCATATTGGGCGTTAACAACTTAGATGCAAGAATGTAGTACATTCAGTAGCAAACTTCTGCCCTCTGGGGATCCTCCATTGTGCTGTAAGACTGTATTTAAGGTTTCCTCCCTCTTTCAATAAACGGCATTCGGCATTCTGCTGAGGCGAATGACCCGCTGTCTTTGTCTATGTTTTTCGATCCACAGCCCCTTGCTCAGACATGGTGAACGGGTGGTGGTAGCGCGGGCATTATCGCTACACCCACATGCTCCAGAAGAGAATTTGACATCACTGTTATCATTGTTGCTGTTATAGCAGTGGCGGCCACAGCTGCTAATGTTTCTGGGATTGCCATTTCATAATTGGTTACTACAGCTAGCACAATGGAGACCCTGTCAGCAAAAGTAGCTACCACAGTTAGTTAATCTTTCATTCTATTGGGCATGATAAATGTAATTCAATAGCTATATACGTTTCGATTGGCTTTGAAAGTTATAAATTTATAAACTCAAATTCCATTTGCTTTTGGGATACCATCTTACAAGGACTCCAATTTGCAGTAAGGCTCGTTAAGGAAGGGAATGGCTCAGTTGCCTTTAGCCTACTGGCTATGGTGGGTTAAGACTTCTGTTGGTCTTTTCTGTGTCGAACACACAGATTGCAAGCCCAGTGCCACTTTGAGATCTTTGGCAGCAGTTAACTCTGCAGCTCACACACGATTGAGCCTGTATGATAATGAGTATTCAGAGACGGGTAATGCCTAGGGGGCGTTGACCAACCTAAGACAGAGCGCCTGTGTGGCCTGGGCAGGTGTCTCCATGACAGGTAAGGTGACGTCACAAGCAACCTAAGTCAGAAGCCCATTTTTTAGTAAAAGGGGGACCTGTAGGGCCCTGGCTCCCGTTTTGGGTAGCTGTTGCCTTGCTTACTGACCTTGACCTTGATATCCTCCCTATGCTAATTCCCTCCCGGGTTCCACCCTCCTGAATGCTTAAGGGAAGTTCCTTGTCTGTGTATCCTGCATATTGGGCGTTAACAGCTTAGATGCAAGATTGCAAAACATCAGTAGCAAACTTCTGCCCTCCAGGGTTCTCCCATTGTGCTGTAAGC
>CABHPP010114546.1:1653-33415 GCA_902168425.1 Peromyscus attwateri | reverse complement strand
CAGTAGCAAACTTCTGCCCTCCAGGGTTCTCCCATTGTGCTGTAAGCCTGTATTTAAGACCTCCTCCCTCCTTCAATAAATGACATTCAGCATTCAAAAAAAAAAGAATAATTTTATTGATTATTTGGGAATTTCACATCATGAACCCTGATTACACTTACTTCCAGATCCTCCCATGCCCACCCCCTCACTTTTGTGACCTCCCCAGCCCTCACCCCCTCAAAAAAAAAAAAAAACAAAAAAAACGTACAATTTGTGTTGCCCATATACTCACTGGAGCATGGTCAAACTCACTGTGGCCAGCCCCTTGCAGATAACTGAGTCCTACCCTGCTGGACAGATGCCATCAATGTGGAGAGCTACACTTCAGCATCCTTATCACACTTTCTAAGAGTTCTCTTTGATGACTTCCGGTTTAGGCTGTTACTTTATTGGGGGGTGGGGCTGGGTTAGGGGTTGTCACAGAAGCCTTCTATGTCCCTCTTTCTCAACTGTGCATCTGCAGTCATCAATATCACTACCAAAGTAGCTTCCTTGCCCTTTATAGTCAGCAGGAGCAAGGACCACAAGGTGTGGCCTTGTTGGAATAGGTGTGGACTTTTTGGAGGCAGTGAGTCACCTGGGGGCAGGCTTTGAGGGTTCAAATGCTCAAGCCAGGTCCGGTATCACCCTCTCTTCCTGTTACCTGCTGATCCAGATGTAGAACTCTCAGCTCCTCTCCAGCACCATGTCTGCCTGCATGTCACCATGCTTCCCGCCATGACAATAACAAGCTAAACCTCCGGACCTGTAAGCCACCCACTATGAAATGTTTTCCTTTATAAAGTTGCTGTGGTCATCATGTCTCTTCACAGTGATAGAACACTAACTAGGACAATGGGAAACGGTTTGTTTCAGTTTCTATTCCACACATACCCTCTCTGTAGAGGTGATGGGGAATAGAACCCAGGACCTTGTACACTCTACTACTGAGCTATGCCCCTCGCCCAGGAGAGGAGTTTTATGTTAGACCAAGAAATGATCTGTCTCAGAGAACATTAGGGTAGCCCTGCTTCCTACAGCAATGAAGAAAGAGGTTCTGAGCCTTAGGGAAGGATACTCAGTCACGGGGAAATTTAAAAGTAGTGATTGAACTTGGATTGTAATCTCCACAAACCAGACGCAAATCCAGAGCTCCTTCTCTCTACCTGTCTCCGTTGTTTTCTGCGGTGGTTGGGATTGAACCTCGGTGTAGCTGGAATATTTCCTGTGTCCCTCCGGGCCCGTGGTTGGGACAAATCTCTCTCACCCACGACCCATAGCCGATTTTAAAATAATCACTCAGAGGCTTATATTAATTACTAACTGGATGGCCTATGGCAGGCTCTTGCTAGCTAGCTTTTTTAACTTAACCCATTTCTATTAATCTGTAAGTTGCCACATGGCCATGGCATTACCGGTCTGCTGGCATCTTGCTGCTCCTTGGGCGGTGGCTGGCATCTCCTCCTACTCTTCTTTCTCCTTCCACTATCTCTCTTGAATTTTCCTGCCTGGCTCCATCCTGCCCTGCCATAGGCCAATGCAGCTTTTTCTATTAGCCAATGAGAGTAACAGATATTCACAGCATACAGAAGGACATCCCATAGCACCTCAGGCTTCACATATGCTAGCTAAACGCTCTTCCAGAGGAACTACATCCACAGTCCTACTGCCCTACCTTCTCACTCAACTTTCTCTAACACACACACACACACACACACACACACACACACACACACTCACTCATGTGCATGCCAAAGCTAAACTACAAAAAAATATACAGAATGAGGCACTAGGGAGATACATCAGAAAGCAGTGCTTAGAGGACCTAAATTTGAGTCACATGATCCATGTGAGTAGGAGGAAGCCAGGCACAGTGGCCTTAAACTGTAATCTCAGGGATGGGGAGGTGGAGACCGGTAGATCTCTGGGGCTCACTGGCCCCGCCTACTTGACGAGTACCAGGCCAATGAGAGATTGTGTGGAAAACGAACAAGGTGAGGAACACCTGAAGTTGTTCTCTGGCCTCCGAATACACACATGCACCTACACACACATATACACATGAGCACACTGCACACATACACATCGTGCTGGTTTGTGTGAGAACTGTCCTCCACAGGCTCGGGCATTTGAACACGTGGCCCCCAGTTGGTAGCACTGGGACGTCCTAGGAGGTGCAGTATTGCTGGAGGAAGTCGGTCGCAAGAATGTCACTGTGTCGCTGAGGTCGGGCTCTGAGGTTATGTGGCCTCCCCCACTTTTAGCTTGCTCTCTTCGTGCTCACAATTGGGGATGTTCTCTCTCAGCCTGCCCCCCACACACCTGCTGCCTTGTCATGATGGACTCTTACTGGGATGGCTCTTCTTGACTGTCAACTTGACTACAACTGGAATTAACTAAAACTCAAGGGCTAGGCACACCTGTGAGGTTTTTTTTTTTCCTTAATTAAATCCTTTGAGGTGGGAAGATCCACTTTTAATCTGGACACACCTGCTCCTGGCAGCCTGTATAAAGCAGAAGGAAGCTTGCTCTCTCTTTGCAGGCTTGTGCTCACTCTGGCTAGCACGTCTGTTCCCTCACTGACATTAGAGCCTCTTCAGGGTTCCAGTGTACCCCTGAAAATCAGCTGAGACATCCAGCCTCATGGACTGAACAACTACTGGATTCTTGGACCTTCCATTGGTAGACAGCCATTGTTGGACTAGCTGGACCACAGCCTGTAAGCCATTCTAATAAATCCCCTTTTTCTATATATATATATAGATTCATTCTATAAGTTCTTTTCCTCTAGAGAAACCTGACTAGTAGACTTACCCTCTGAAACCAAATAAACCCTTCTTTCTTTCTTTTTTTTAAAGATTTATTTATTTATTTATTTATTTATTTATTTATTTATTTATTTATTATGTATACAGTATTCTGTCTGCATGTGTCCCTGCAGGCCAGAAGAGGGCACCAGATCTCATTATAGAGGTAGTGAGCCACCATGTGGTTGCTGGGAATTGAACTCAGGACCCCTGGAAGAGCAGTCAGTGCTCTTAACCATTGAGCCATCTCTCCAGCCCCCACCCTGCTTTCTATAAGTTGACTTGGTTGTGATATTTTTTACATTTATTTTTACATACATTGGTGTTTCACCTGCACATCTGTCTGTGTGAGGGTATTGGATCACCTGGAACTGGATGGAGTTACAGACAATTTTGAACAGCCATGTGGGTGCTGGGAATTGAACCTGGGTCCTTTGGAAGAAGAGTCAGTACTCTTAACTGCTGAGCCATCTCTCCAGCCCCTGGTCATGGTATTTTATCACAGCAACCGAATAGTAATTATAACACAGACACTTTTTAAAATGAAAAAAGTGGGGAGAAGGGAAGTCAAATATTTTAAGAGACTCCTGGGAGTTTATAGAGAGAAAGTATTTATGGCTTAGTCTTTACTTGCCAGATAAATGCTTTCTTGACTGAGCACACCTCCACCCCTCCCTCTCCCCCCATACACTCTATCCTCATCCCCATCTCCCACACCTCATTCTCACCCCCCACACCCCAACCCACACACATACAAATGTACACACCCCACCCACACACCACAACACCTCATTCCCCCATCCCCCCCCACACCTCATTTCCCTGACACGCACACCCTATCTCTCTCTCTCTCTCTCTCTCTCTCTCACACACACACACACACACACATACACACACACACACACACACACACACACAGTGACTATGGTTTTATTTTTCAACTTGGAATCTTTATGGGAGATTCACTTTGATGTAGGAATTCAAATAGGCATACGCCACCTTCCCCTCAGGGTAACCGTCAGCTCTGCCTTGTGTTAGGTTAGAAACTCTGGAAGCACTGTTAAGTGAGGCAGAGGGGAGGTGACGTCATAGGTGAGGGAGACCTGAACCCCCCCGGGAGGCTCACATGGGGTCTGTGGCCGAGTGCAGTCTTTGCCCAGCACTCTTGGAATGGAGAATGCCAGTGGACACCTGTAATCCCAGCAGTACCCAGGAGTCTGAAGCAGGAGGATTACCACAAGTTTGAGGCCATCCTGGGCTACAGAGAGAGACCTTGTCTAAACAAATAGGAACCTTTATCTCTAGACTTCTTTTCCCTATCCTGCCTGCCTATAGATGACAAGAGACTCACCGTGTGCAGCTGGAAACTGAAGGTTTGGCGAGGGGAGTGGGGGGGGGGGGTCAACAAACCCTATTCAAAGCTGTGAACGAATGATAGCCCCCAGAGTGAATGGCTAGGCAGAAGGCTAGCTCCCTTGGACCCAGATAACCAATAAACAAAGCTACAGTTCCCTAGAACAGTGGCTCTCAATCTTCCTAATGCTGTGTGTGGACCCCTTAACACAGCTCCTCGGCTGGAGAGATGGGTCTGTGGTTAAGAGCACTGAATGCTCTTCCAAGTTCAATTCCCAGCAACCACATGATGGCTCACAACCATCTGTAATGAGATCTGGTGCCCTCTTCTGGTGTGCAGGCAGAACACTGTATACATAATAAATAAATGAATCTTTAAAAAAAAAAAAAAAAACACCAAACCGGGGGCTGGAGAAATGGCTTAGAGGTTAAGAGCACTGACTGCTCTTCCAGAGGACCCGGGTTCAATTCCCAGCACCCACATGGCAGCTCACAACTGTCTGTAACTCCAGTTCCAGAGGACCCTCAGACAGACAAAACACCAATGCACATAAAATAAAAAAATAAATAAATTATTAAAAAAAAAGAATACGTGGGTGTCAAAAGCAATATTCAGAGAGAAAGGCGTTCTTCAAAGTTAGAATTGTAGTAGTAACACTTCCAAGAGGGAGTTAGAAAATAAAGTTGAAAAACTCTCCCCAGGGTAGATCAAGTCACCAGAGACACGGCATTGAAGAGTAAATTAACCGAGTCAAACAGTCCGACGTGCGAACAGGGCACTCCAGAAAGGCTAAGGTCACAGAAGACGTCGTAATCCCTCAGGGAAAATGTCTCCAAGACAAACGATCATGGTTTTTAGATTTGTTCATTTATTTTTATGTGTGTGGGCGTTTTGCCTGCAGGTTCCTATGTGTTGCATCACGTGTGGGTGCTGTTCCTCTTGAAGGTCAGAAGAGGACATTAGATTCCTTGTGGGCGGTGGGAACCAAACCCAGATTCTCTGGAAGAGTAGCCAGTGCTTTTAATTGCTGAGTCATCTTTTCAGACCCAGAAAAAATATTTTTAGAGAACTACCAAACCAAAACAGGTGTGTGTGTGTGTGTGTGTGCATGTGTGTGTGTGTGTGACTCAGGGTTGAGCGTCTGTTTAGTATGTGTAAGGTCCTAGGTTCAATCCCTAGAACCTGAATAGTTAGGAGTCAGAA
The DNA here is from genome assembly GCA_902168425.1 of Peromyscus attwateri. Classification (NCBI taxonomy): domain Eukaryota; kingdom Metazoa; phylum Chordata; class Mammalia; order Rodentia; family Cricetidae; genus Peromyscus; species Peromyscus attwateri. The sequence continues at coordinate 28,030 of CABHPP010114546.1, read as the reverse complement.
ATGAAGAGGACTTTTCAATAATATAATAAAGAAAATAGCACCAATTACTTCAAAATATTACTTTCAAGGTAAAAGTATATATCCAGCCAAAGTTCATAATGTTCAATGGAAGTCTTCTTTTAAAGATAGACAGTCAGGCATGCCGGCCTGGGCTAGGCAGTAGGTCTGAGGTTAGCCTGGGCTATAGAGAAACCTTGTCTCAAAACAACCAACCAATCAACCAAACAGAAGACACACAAGATCTGTAATGTTTACATTCCATTCCTCATGGCCATCTCTCACATTCAGAGGAAACAACACAAACATGTCACAACTCTATGGCTGTGTACAGGGACCCTGTCTCAAAAAAAATATATATATACTGATGCGGTGGCACACATCTGTAATTCCAGATGAACTTCAGCCAAAACCCCGCTAATTACCTGACCTCTATGCCCCTACTTTAACTGGAGGGCATCCAACAGACCCCAGAAAGTCTCCAGTGCACAGTTACACTTGTAGAAGGCCACTGGGGAAGGACGGGAGAAAGGCTAACGGTAAAACTCTTAGGACCTAAGTTCTCAACCTTCCCAGTGCTGTGACCCTTTAATACAGTTCCTTGTGTTGTGGTGACCCCGATCATACAATTCTTTCATTGCTCCTTCATAACTAATTTTGTACTGTTCTGAATCATAATGTAAATATCTGATAGGCAGGATATCCAATATGTGACCCACCCTCCAAAGGGATCACGACCCACGTGTTGAGAATCACTGTCTTAGGTACTTTTCAGCAAGATCCTTTCTCGGGGGACCTGGCCATCCTTTCATTCAAGGGATTCTAGATCTGTAAAATGACTTGTCTGGAAATTGGTTCACGGGCTGAGATTCCCTCTTGTCACGGCTCCATGTAGCCTTTTCTTTGATTTGTTGGAGAATTTATTCGCTTATACAGATCAAACAAAAAATGCAGTAGGCTTCTTCCCTATTTCACGCTTAGAAACACCATGACCGATTAGTCAGTACCAAATGTCCACAGGAGTCATGCCACCATCAAAGTCACTTTTCCTGTGCTGGCCACCATGGGTCAGGCCATTATGGATATTGGCCTATGCTGCCCATTATGAAAACTACAATCATCTTGCCTTTGGCGATTGAGGGCAGCCAGCCACCTGGCCCCCGCTACCTCAGGGTCCAGTTAAACCCATTGCATTGAGTTCATCCAACTGAGCAGCAGCACCTCTAACCCTAAGGTCTGACACAGGAAAAGGGAGACAACAAAGCTCTTCAAATACGCTTGTGCAGGCTGGAGTGATGGCTCAGAGGTTAAGAGCACTGACTGTTCTTCCAGAGGTCCTGAGTTCAATTCCCAGCAACCAGAGTGAGTTCCAGGAAAGGCGCAAAGCTTCACAGAGAAGCCCTGCCTTGAAAAACAAACAAATGTGCTTGTGCCTCTCACCATTTCCTATCTTACAGGATGAGTGAGGGGTGTGTCTTCTGGGCCTTCCCATTGTGGAGGATTAGGTTTACACAGCATACCCACTCTAGCATTGTGATTTCCCTGAGCCTCAAAATCCCTTCAAGATGGCTCAGAGGTTAAGAGCACTGGCTGCTCTTCCAGAGGTCCTGAGTTCAATTCCCAGCAACCACATGGTGGCTCACAACCATCTATAATGAGATCTGGTGCCCTCTTCTGGCCAGCAGGCATACATGCTGGCAGAACACTGTATACATAATAAATAAATAAATCTTAAAAAAAAAAAAATCCCTTCATCAAGCCCGGCAGTGGTGGTGGACGCCTTTAATCCCAGCACTCAGGAGGCAGAACCAGGCGGAACTCTGAGTTTGAGGCCATCCTAGGCTACAAAGTGAGTTCCAGGAAAAGGTGCAGAGCTACACAGAGAAAACCTGTCTCCAAAAACAAACAAATAAAAAATCCCTTCATCAACACTAAGCCTAGGGATACCAGGCATCTCCAGTTGCTTTTCAGCAGGCCATCTTTTGACAAATGTTTTATTCGACCAGTCAAAAAACTTTTCATACCATTTTTAACTGTGCAAACTTCCACATTAAACCTAGATTCTACACTTAGTGGGCCCATATCAATAAACTCAGTCTGATCCAATTTCATGTTCCTTCCACATTATCCCACATCCTTAAATGCATTCCCACTCACTTTGTAGCCCAGGCTGGCCTCAAACTCACAGAGATCCACCTGGCTCTGCCTCCCGAGTGCTGGGATTAAAGGCGTGCGCCACCACTGCTGGGCTTGATGAAGGGATTTTTTTTTTAAATATTTATTATGTATACAGTGTTTTCTCCAGACTTCTGCTTGAATGAATTAGCAAACTCGTTAAGCTCCTTAGTAGAACAGCACACCTTCTCATGGACTACACTTTCTACCTCCCCTCTAGGAGCCTGCTCAGCCTTAAGTCTGGTTATAGGTCCAGAGGCAACTATTGGTGGCCCTCAGTGACAATCACTGCTGGTTAGGCAGACAATGAAGGGTTAATTTCCTCAGGTAAAGGCTGGGAGGGCAATACTTCAGAGGTTGGGCGTGAGGGTAGGGATTATCCTCTGCCAAGGGTGGGCAACTTCTTCCTCAGGTGAGATAAAGCATTGAGAATCTGGGAGTCTCGGCCTCAGTGGGGTCTTCCATGTCTGTATCCTATTACAGCATCCTGTTCCTTACCAACCAATATATTTACTTGAACCACTGACACCCTCCAAGGCTGGAACTTGAACTTTTGTTTTAATTCAGCCAATCTTACTGAGAGTTTCAGTTTGATTTTTCTAAAACGGGCTATTGTGGCTTCTGTAGAGAAGATTCTCCTTCAGGGCACATTTAGACATCTTTAGACTGTTTATGCATATCTGGAGCCTAATCAATTATCAGAGTTCATTGGTGTTCTTCCTCACTGTATCCTGAGATGCTAGAAGCTAGTTAATTTTATCATGGAGCTCATGCTTTCCTTTATCATTTTATCCAGAGATGCTGGAAGCAATCAGCTAGCATCGTTATTTTCCACAAACTGTCAAAAGTGCCATGTGTGCAGCCACCCAATTCCTTGCTTCTCACAATAGGCAAATCAGGATAATCAAATGCATTTGTCTCCATGCTTTGTTCTCCAAACTTCTAGGAGTGGCTTCAGTAACTGTGGGTGTCAGCTTCCTGGAAGCTTGCCAGGAAGCTTATTTGGCATACCAGAATGCCAGAAACAAGACCCTGCCTCAACAAAGTAGGAGAGAAATTCCAAACGCTGTCCCTCGACCTCCACGTGCACACATTCTTTCTTTCTACATCACTAATGAAACCAGCAGTAGCAAAGTAACCGAACAATGGCTAACCTCTATTGTCAACTTGGCAGGATTCAGAATCACCTTTGGGTGTTATTCATGAAACCATTTCCTGAGGTTACCTGGAGGGAAGACCCAGCATGAACGTGGGTAGGATTATCTTATGGATGCTGCCCAAAACTGATTTATAGAAAGGATAAAGCCAGCTGTTGCTACAATGCTCCCCTGGGGAAGACGGAAGCATCTGTCCCTCCCCAGGTCCCGACCACAAACTGTGGTACCATTTCACCAAAGTTCACTCTGGAAAACCAATGAGTTTATTTGGGTTGGTTACAGAGCACAGGTGAGAAGTTACTGGAGAAGGGATGACCCCCAAATGCCACACCAGTCTTTACTCAGCTGAGATGACTTCCTATTGATCCACAGAAGTCCCCCTTCCCTAGTCTTTCCCCATCTAGCCTCTCCCCAAGGCCACCTGTAAAGGCAGTTGCAAATTAAGGTTGCAGGGAGCTGCTGGATACTCAATGACCCTTCCCACCCCTTTGAGAGGATGCTCAGCTGGGGTGATCTTTTCCAACTGAGTACAGTATGCCACCGGTGGCTGTCCTGAACTCATATCCTCCTGCCTCTCCCTCCCAAGTGTTGGGATTAAAGGTGTGCATCACCATCACCCAACTCAAGCAATATGGCGGGGCACCTCCCACTCCACCATGCCTCCCTTTCCTGTTATGATTGTCACAACTGACAGAGTAATAATGTGGCAAAAATTTAACACTTTGGGAACTAGACTGGCTATTAATGGAATGTACTTTTAGAATACTTATTTCTGTTTTACGTATGAGTATATTGCCTGCTTATGACCACATGCACTCAGTACCTGTGGAGGCCAGAAGAGGGCAACAGATCCTCTAGGGCTGAAGTTGCAGGTACTTGTATACCAAATAGGTGCTGGGAACAGAACCTGGGTCCTCTGCATGAGCAGTAAGTGCTCTTAACCTGAGCCATCTTTCCAGCCTCCAACTTTTAGACCAATTTTTATTGCTTTGGGATCTACCTAAATACACTAAAGACAAGGAGCTAAGTCAGAATGTCTATTGAGAAAGTAATACCGAAAATACTGGTCTTTGCCTGATAATGTTGCTATTATCTGTGTAACTACCACTCTGGTGTGAGGTTGACAGTCGGGGAGCTATGGCAAAGAATTAGGGGTCCATGGGAATCTATGCCCAGCCTCGCTATAAAATGAAGAGTCTGGCAATTCAGTATATCCAAGCATTTTATTAAGTCAGGTGAGGAATCTTCACATTGTTACATACCAGCTGTATCCACTTCTAAGGGCATGTCTACAAAGACAGTTGAGCGTAGGTTGGCAAGTCCAAACGTCAAAGGACATTCAAAAGCTACCACAGTAAAGGTCATGCAAACTCTAAAGCAGTGAATCATGACAACAGCTCACTCTATTCTTTTCAAAATCTACATTTTAACCAGAAATAACCTGATGAGTAACAGGTTAGTATTACTCATCAAATACATATTTTACCCAAGAATATTAATCCTCTTACCAACTTACTGCTTTGGTTAAAAAACAACCCTTATCATGGTAAAGGCTATTTTTATTAATAAGACTTATGGCTAAACCCATGCCCTTTATTCATGTGCCTTGAAATACCATTAAGGTTATGTATGATGATGACACTCATACTGGTACAATAGAAATACTGGTACAAGAGAAACGCTGTGAAGATTAAGGAGATTAATTCAGTGAGGCTGTAAAATAACCTGGTCAATGTAACTTGGTTGAGTGGTGCCGAGAACCTTGAGACCCTAAGTGAGTCCTTGCTAGCGATCTTAAATCTTGTTCATATATACATAATTTATAGCTACCATAGTGATGAGCAGTACATCAAAATCCTTTTGCAAGCTTTGTTTGTTTCCCAACACCCTTTATTTCCTACTCCCTACCTTCCAAAATTCCCTTACTTTAAGCCAACAATGGATTCAAACTTGCTTGAACTACATTTAGGAAATAACATGCAAATAAAGGGAGATAGTTCAATTCATTTATCACCAGCATACATTACAAATGTATGCTTCTATTCCATAAACAGAAAACCTTGAGAAACCAGAGATAACAAAACACCCACATTAAATTGGGGGAAAAAAAAGGATCTTGGAAATAATGGTTTTGTTGTACAGCAGTTGAATTTACCCATCAAATGCTTAATGACACAAATGTTTCTGCAACTAAAACTAAGGAGTTACAAGAAGTTGGGAATTCATGTTAGATACTAACGATCTTCAAGCTTTGAAGATGTCATTGCATGAAGAAAATTATGGGAAACACTGTTCCCGATAATTATGTACACCCTTAGTGTAACATATGGAGATCACTGTCTCCGATATAGACACTGTGGTAGGCAAAAACTACCTTGTTCTTTATACATTATGGAAGACACTGCTCCCGATAATGTGAGTTAAGTTTCTGACAAAGGTACTGGAAATTTTGCAAAATTGAGTTTGAGTTACATCTTGAATAAATTGAGCTGTAAAATTTTGCATATGTAAGTACTACCACAGCCTTTAAATGGCATTTATCTTTAACTTGGCCACAACTCACTGCACCTAGGAGAACTATCTTTTTTTTCTGGACAGTTAAAAGTCTGAGTGGATTAGGAATCCCTCATTACATCCAATTCTCTTCTAGTTCTTGTCTTATAACCCGCTGGCTTGTGACTTTCTCCTAAATCCGCAAGTGCTGACCATAAGTGCAAAACTTCCAGTATCTGTTGGGTCTTATTAGCAGATGCTGCTTTATTAAAAGAAAACGACAGTATAACTGTCATAATTATGGAAGGCACTGCTTCCGATAATTATCTTCTATAAAAAAAACACTATTTATAGTGAACTCTGTCACTGATAAATAAACAATAAATATCTCAGTGCCAAAATGATAGAAAGCTTCTCCCAAAGACTAACACTTTGGCCAAAATTTGGCAGTGTGTTCTTTAAAGTCTGACAAACTGAGTCTAAAACTTGTTTTTTCAGAAAATGTCGGGGAAAAAACAAAACAAAACAAAGAACTAAACACTACTGGGCAGATGCCAGGAGAGAAAATGTGAAGTCTTTGGCTTCTGGTTTCCTCATCACAAATAATGTAAGGTTAACCAGTAAGGCCTATTCCTGCAGTAAGCAAACTTCTCTCATCAGCAGAAGGACCTATGTCAACCCCCTGGCAGACACACCCCATCTCTTCTGAAAGTAACTGTCTAATTCAGGAAATGGAAACCAGATAATCCTCAAGGGCACACAGCTCATCTGGAGAATCCCAATGAGTATCAGATGAAGATAGGGACTCACACCCAGCTACCCCGTTGACCCTCAGCATCCCTCTTCCTCCCACCTCAAAAGATACTAGCTGATGCCCTCAGGACTAGAGCAATGTTCTTACAACATTTTCATGACCATAATGCAAAGAGGAAGTTATTACAAAGGACTCAAAATTCTAAAGATAATCTGAGACGCTATCATAACATGGAAAAGTGGAACTTGAAGTGTAGGTCCAACCCTGCACTAAAAGCTGCTGCCTAAAGACATTTAGTATCAAGATTGGGTAGAATTCTAACATTAGATTTGAGCTCTAATGAAAATTTAGCACAACCAGTACAAGTCTAGAAACAGACTACCCTGCTCTTACTTATGTTACATTTAAAACTCATTGTCAATATCCCAAATGTCACCGGAGAGGGCATTTGCAACTCCCTGAATAGTCCAAGTAGCGAGGGCCAACTGGTTTCTGAAGAGTGTTTCATTAAAAGCACTAATATTTCTCTGACGCAGCTTCAGGTTCTCCACTAAAGCTGGGAGAGTGTGAGAGCCAGAGCCCCAGAAGATGTGCCGGAAAGGAAACTCTCTTGGAGAGACGTAGGGTGACAGCAAGTGATATTCCACCTACAAAAACAAGGACAAAAGGGCTTACATGGATGGGGCTGTGACTGTGACTCCTCCCTCTAATGAGACTACAGGAGATCGGTTCCATTACTATCATTTAAGTCCAGACAAGTTTCAACTCCATTACTAAACAGGGTATGGAGATTTTTTAATTAAAATTTATGCACCCAGGCAGGGTGCACCAACTGCTTGCCTTGGGAGGCAGAGGCAGGTGGATCTCTTTGAGTTTAGGTCTGTGTGGTGTACAGAGTGAGTTCAAGACCGCTAGAGCCACCCAGTGGGGTCAGTCCTCTGTCACCTTTAAATGGGATTATTCCTGGGATCTAACTTAGGTAACTAAGCTTGCACGCTAACTGCTCTTACCTGCTGAGTTGTCTTTGGTTTTGGTATGGTTGTTTGTTTCAGACCACGTCTCACTTTATTATAGTTATAGTTGATTGCTATGTATATCTCCAACTCAGATCTACTCAGTGCTAAGATTAAAACCGTACTCTACTACACCCAGCCTAACTAACAGTCTTGTAATACGTCCAGTTTCTTCCAATTATGGCCAAAACTCATTAAAGATTTCTTCTGAAAAATTGCTAGGGTTGGGGCGGTGGTGGCGCACGCCTTTAATCCCAGCACTCGGGAGGCAGAGGCAGGTGGATCTCTGTGAGTTCGAGACCAACCTGGGCTACAGAGTGAGTTCCAGGAAAGGTGCAAAGCTACACAGAGAAACCCTGTCTCGAAAAACAAAACAAAACAAACAAACAAAAAAAAATTGCTAGGGTTGGACTGGAGAGATGGCTCAGTGGTTAGAGGTTAAGAGCACTTGCTCTTACAGAGGACCTGGGTTATCATCAGCAACCTCTTCTAACCTTCTCCAATACCGGGCACATACGAGTGTACATGTAAGCAAAACACTCATGCCATAAAATTCGCTACTACTGAGTTCTCTTTGCTGTTCCTAAATGTTTTTAAAGTGGGGGCTGGAGAGCTGGCTCAGTGGTTAAGAACACTGGCTGCTCTTCCAGAGGTCCTGGGTTCAATTCCCAGCAACCACATGGTGGCTCACAACCATCTGTAATGAGATCTGGCGCCCTCTTCTGACCTACAGGCATACATGCAGGCAGAACACTGTATACATAACAAATAAATCTTAAATGTTTTTAAAGCATAAAACACAAGATTAAATGTCTCTTGCTATTTCTAAGTTAAATATTACTTTGAGATCATGATACAAATTAAAATGTGTTCAATTCTAAAGCAGCAAAGGCCGTTAGGCCGCTAGTGCTACCCACAACTACCTATTTTAGTTCCTTCTTTCCTAGGAGAATACTCACTTTCATAATACGGTCATTGATTTCCCTCATGACAAATCTGTTTGTTTTCTCAGCATTGTGGAAATCGGTCGTTAGTCTAGATGTAGCACGGAAGAAGTCTCCACGAGCAGAGTACAACCACTGTAGACTCAGGCCCATCGCCTGTCAAAACAGGTTCAGTTCTTCATTAGACGCAATGATTCTTTTAAGGCAAGGGTCGCATGCTCTGTAGCTCAGGGTTAGCCGGCACTCACTTTGGTTGCCCAGGCTAGCCTAGAACTCCAGGCAATCCTCCTACTTACCTTAGCTTCCTGAATGCTGGAATTAGATATGAGCCACCCCACCCACTGTAGAAATTGTATTTCTAAAGATGTTACTGTATATAAATTCCCACTTTAGATTTGACAATTACTAATTCTAAAAGAATGACTTACATGTAAATTCAAGACCCAAAAAACTACATTTTTAAGCCCCTGGTATCAGAGGCCCTATAAACTATGGTAATAAATTCATCTTTGAGCCAGACAAGATAATTGTCTCTTAGCCTCATATAGAACCTAATAAGAAGAAATTCAGCATAATGGTTTCCAGTTTAATTCCCCATGGGGAAAACGTCCAACACTTTGATATGCACTTGAAAATCTTTTTCTATTTGGTAAGTTACATTTTCTGAAGTTTGTTTCAAGAAAGATCCAGTCACTGTTTAAGGAGTTTAGAAGATTGGCTCCTAGTTCTGGCAGAGGCAGAAGCAGGTGGATCTTGAGGCCAGCCTGGTCTACAGTGAGCTCCAGGAAAGCCAAGGCTACACAAGGAAACTCTGTCTAGAAAACAAAAAAGAAGTTATCTAGCCAATGGTATCTATTGTTGTAGGGATGATAATCTGTAGGTTTCTCTGTGTAGCCTTAGCTGTCCTGGAACTCACTCTGTAGACCAGGTTGGCCTTGAACTCACAAAGATATGCCTGCCACCCCGGCTAGGATAATCTTTTTATACTCTGAAGACTGGCTTAATAAAACACTGAACGGTCAATAGCTAGGCAGGACTTCTGGGCAGAGAGGGGAAGTCAGACAGGATGAATCTAGGTGAGATGCCAGTAAAGTGCAGTACCAAGTTGGACGTGTTCGGGAGAGGTTAAAAAAAAAGCCCCGTGGCACAACATAGATTAATATAAGTTAATTTAAGTTTATAAGAGCTAGTTTGCGACAAGTCTAAGTAAGCTAAAGGCCAATCTTTCATAATTTCTATGCTAAGGCAGAGCACAAAGGCTGATGGAACTGGTGGTACACAGCTGTAATTCCAAGGTCTGAAGGTTGATGCAGAGGACTGATCCAAGTTCAAGGCCAGCCCGGGCTACAGCAAGATTCTGCCACAGAAATCAACCACGCACAGTTGAGTTCATAGATGAGTTAGGACAGTGGTTACCAGAAGCTGGGGGAAGCAGCAAGGAGGGGATAAGGACCCTAAAATAGAATAAAATAAGCCAGTTTAAAAAAATTAGTTGCTTACCCTGATGTCTGCTCTGAACTGGTTCAGATCCTTCACAAATTCCAGTATTTTGCTGTTATACATATCATAGTCCAGGTTTAGTTCAATTTCATGGGTAAGTTTAATAATGAACTGACCAGCCACTTCAGCTGCTGCACGAACCATTTTGTTCAGCTGAGGAACTTTGTCAATCAATTGATCATAGGTATCCAAAGTAGTGCCCAAATAAGGATAGTCCTCATCCTAGAAGACAAAAAAAGGCTGTTTATTGTACTAGCGAGAGCTGAGAGCCGAGGCCTTACCTTCTGGGTTTACCATCAAGGCAACAGAGCATGGAGACTCAGGTTCTATTCCCAGAACCCACATGGTAAAAAGAACTCACCAGTTTTCCTCTGACCTACACACACACACACACACACACACACCAGGCCAAACATATGCCCACAAACACATAATTGTGTTTTTCTTAAAATAAATCCAGCCATGTCAACCTCCAAATCCAGGTGTTTCATTATTCCCTAAACTTTCCAAAGTGATATAAGTCCACTTAGGTCCTAGCCTCTATGGATCAATAATGGACAATAATTTCCACTCTGGCTCCCCAGATGCCAGGATCTCCTCATCCTCATCCAACTCTGCTACAGGGCCATTTCTGACTCTTGCACAGCAGGACAAAACCCATCCTTCTATTGGCTCTGCTGGGCCTTCAGTGCCTTCTCACTGGCTCTCATAACAATGGGGTCAGTTCAACATTGTCTCACAGTTAACTTATACTTGGTTGGTTGTTGCTTAAAAGAACATTTCTGGCCGGGCGGTGGTGGCGCATGCCTTTAATTCCAGCACTTGGAAGGCAGAGCCAGGTGGATCTCTGTGAGTTTGGCCAGCCTGGGTTACAGAGTGAGTTCTAGGACAGTCACCAAAACTACAGAGAAACCCTGTCTCGAAAAACCAAAAAAAAAAAAAAAAAGAAAAAAAAAAGAACATTTCTGAACACCTAGAATACTTTCAATAGGTATCTAAGAGTATTGTTCAACAGATTTTTAATGGAAATATATCCCTGCACTAAAAGAAACTAAATCCTATTACAAAAGTTACTGGCGCCAGGCGGTGGTGGCGCATGCCTTTAATCCCAGCACTCGGGAGGCAGAGGCAGGCGGATCTTTGTGAGTTCGAGGCCAGCCTGGGCTACCAAGTGAGTTCCAGGAAAGGCGCAAAGCTACACAGAGAAACCCTGTCTCGAAAAACCAAAAAAAAAAAAAAAAAGTTACTGACATTTAAGCAAAAACTAAGTTAATGGCAAGTCTATTATAACTAATAAGAAAGCATAAAATAATTACAAGTTGAATACTAACACTTTAAAACCTTAAATACTGAGAAATTTGGTTTCAAAGTTATTATAAGATCTAATGAAAATGCTGATTTCTTCTTACCTCACAAAAACAGAAAGAAACTGCTGGGATTCCAGAATATGCCAGAAAAGGGAAAGCAGCATTGTCAAGGGACAGCTTCTCACTGCAGGAGAACAAGAGCACTTTAGCAAGTATTCTGAACAGGAACCCACCAGGCAACACCCCTTCCCTGGTAACCAGGTCCCTGTAGGGGAGCTAGCTAGGCTAAGGGCGAACTCCATCTACTGCAATGTTCATTCACTTCAACTTACACTTTGCTAATCCAATTGCTGTCTTGATAGAGAGATTTCCCATTAATTGGATGCTTTACCTGTAAAATGAGAAATAGCTCATTAAAACCTAGTTTTTCTGTACTTAATTCAGGCTTGTCACTAACATTCTTTTCTCTACAAACTTACAATCTCAGTTACCCTAGCTGTCTACACCATCAGTTCCTTAGGAAAGGTTGAGTCTCCCGAATGCCTGCCTTTCTGCTTTCTTCCTTGTGATAGTCTATCTAGTTCTTTCCCTCCATCTTTAATCACTCTGGCATTCTCTTCGATTACATTCAATATTCTCTGTAAATATTCTCTACAGTGTATTCTTCCCTCATTCAAAACTGTGATCACGATTACCTTTTCCCATGGGTATTTTCTCTGGTGTTATTAAGTCCTTCTGAACCTTCCTTAGCAGTCTTATAATCTCCTGTGAGGGCCTACAACAGTTCAGGCCTGAGGACAATAATCCTAAAGATGATGTATTCTGATAATCTTTCAGATACTCCATCTCACAGTTCAGCAGACTGAGGATCGGTAAGCCGGGAACATGAATAACACTGCTACAGAATTTACTTTCAATTCCTATCACTGGTTACTGACAATACATGTTTTTGTGTTGTTGTTTTGTTTTGACAAAGTCACACAATTGTATACTAACTAGTATACTCACATCCTGCATCGTCTTCCCAATAAGTGTGTATAACAGAGGGCTGGCAGAAACCTTGAAGTTGCTAGTACCTGTAAAGAAATTACTTTAACATTTTTCCCTTCTAGACAAGCAATTTTCATAATTCTACAGTATAAGTCCCTGCAGGGTGGTGGTGGACATGACTTTAATCCCAGCACTTGGGAGGCAGAGACAGGAGGATCTCTGTGAGTTCAAGGCCAGCCTGGGCTACAGAGTGAGTTCCAGGAAAGGCTCCAAAGCTACACAGAGAAACCCTGTCTGGAAAAAAGATCTGAGGTAGTCAGCCTTAAAATGTGTATTCCTTCAGTGCTGATACAATTGATCTGAGAATCATGTTGGATATATGATCTAGAAAAGGCACTTTATGCAGATTCTATAGTTTGATGGATTATTTAGACCTGGCTATGGCCAATGTACACTGCAAACACCTAACAAGTGCTGCTTTACAGTCTGCTGTTCCCTAATAAAAACTAGGAAGGGACACTTACCAAGGACAACTTTATCCAGATTAATATAAGTGAAAGCTTTTAAATGTAGAGACGAAAGGTATCCCTAGAAGAGAGGAGACAATATTACATCCTTGCACCTATTAATGTATACATTAAGAAGCATCAACCTTTCACATAGATTGGTACTGTTAAGGATCTACTTTCAAATCTGGATTCCACCGAGACTACACTGAGACCTAGGTAGCTCTCTGGAGGACAGCTTAGACTCATTCTGGACATAAAGTATGGAATACCTCTAGCCACTCGGTGGCACCAACAGCTCCAAAGTCTCCTGCACTCCAGCTGGCAAAGATAATGCTTCTGCTGGGTTTAAACCCACCTGGAAGGGATAAGAAAATAGGTTCACCTCAGGAGAGGTTACAGGCAGGTGGGTACCTGAAGATAAATTCAAGATTCAAAATCCCAGTAAGGACAAAATCTTGTAAGTCGGTGTAGGACAGCATCTGTATGTATGTAACACTTGAGTACATGGCAGGGCACACAGTATTGGTGGTTACTCCCTGACTGCTGTTGAGTTGTAATGTTGAGCTATGACGTATTTCCTCTTTGAGTACAATCTGCTTAGAAGCGAGTCACTTAAAATATGATTTACCTTATTCTGAGACATCTACCTTGTCCAGGCTCACTTTAAATTCACAAGCAACATCCCTGCTTTATTTAGGCTCAAGCAGATGTGACTTCAATTCCACAATAGGCATAAATAAGTTTTAGGAAGTCTCCAAAGTATGAACTTTGTGACAAATCCTTTAGGCAGTACACGTTCCACAGGCCACCAACTGCCCTGTTTCTGTTTTCTACATTAACATATTCTGTATAAAAGCACCACTTAGACCTCAATTAAGAATGTAAGACATTGGGTTTGCATGCATCTGTAGCAAGGTACCATGAGAGAATGTCCTGGAAGTAGAATTAAGTTGTTAACCTTAGCACATTATATAAAGATATGGGGTTAAGTTATTTTCAGGTAAACTCAAGAGCCATGTTAGATTTGGTTTATTTTTCTGTACACATTGGGCTAAGAATTATGGTTTAGTATAATACTAAATACTTCTCAGTGTTTCAAAGAATTAGATGATCGCTAGTTCAATGATGACACTTAATGGAGAAACATTACAGGTTAAATTTAGCAAGGCAGAATGTAACTGATAAGAATTACATGGAGTTTCCAATGTTTTAAGGTCAGAATTTTTCTACTGTACCTCTTGAGACCATATCTGAGAATACTTGAGCAAGTCTCAACAGAAGACCTGTTCCCACACTGGATTTGGCAGCACCAGGACCCCAGGCATCTCTCTGGGCTCCTACTACAATGTACCGGTCTAAAAAAGAAAAAAGACAACACACAATCACACTGTTTTTATTCTGAGACAAGGCCTCACCAATTTAGGATTCTCTAACCTCAACTTCCTAGCACTGGGATTATAGGTGTGCTACCATGTCCAGCTTTTTTTTTGGTTTTTGCTTAATTTCAAAATGATTCTACTAATGAAATCTAAAATAACCATGTCAGCTATGAAGGATAAAAGTCTAACTTCAGATGACTTGGGATGCCAGGGGTTAAAACTCACAGGACAATTAATTACTCCCTCCCATTCATGCTCCTGCTCTTTAACCACATCAGCAATTCACTATCAATGGAAATCTAAGGACTGCCCTTACTCAGTACCTGTGGCTGTGCTTAACGGAGTTTAATGTATTCCAGGGACCGTACCCTGTTCACTCATATATTAATACTAGTTACGCTGTTTTTATGCTACATGGACAAAACTAGATAGTTTCAGACTATAGCTCTTAATACAGGATATATATCATGTATATGATCCCTTAAGAAACCACTCTTACAAAAAAAGAAAAAAACTGCTTACTTATGAAGCAGAGCTTCTATCTATAATGGTTAGTTTCAACAAGCTGATATCACAAGGCCTTGTTATCTTCTAATACATTTAATTCTAAATAATTAACTTTAGTGAGGTAGACAGCTCAGTAGATTAAGTGTTTGCTGCCAAGCCTGAGTTCGATCCCCAGGACCCACATGGACACAACTCCTGCAATTTGTCCACTGACCTCCACCTGCTGTGGCACTCATGCATCCACACACACATAAAATCTAACAGCCATTTTAAATGATTAGAGCAAGATACCTGATGCTGAACTCTGGCCTACACATATGCATACACGGTCATCTACGTGTGTACGTACACAAATACATAAAATTCCCTTTAGGGCAAACAAGATCTAGCATTTCACAAACCCCAGCCAGGCCAGCACCCCATCCCTGCTCCTTCCTCTAAGACACACCTAGAGTAAGCGGAGCAGAATGGAAAGTACAAGGCAGAGTCTGTACCTGGTTCCTCAAAACCTTTAATAACTCCAAAGATGTTAAGTATTCTTGTTTCTTTCAGTGCATTGTTCACAGCAAGCTTCACATTTTTGTTCTGTGACAATTCCAGCTTACATGAAGAATCTATGTTCCAGCTAGAAGGACAGTCTCCTTCCATGTCCCTAGAAACAGAAAAGCATCAGCATTCTGAGCTAGCCTTTCTTTCTGTTTTACAAATCTGTAATCTGTCCAGAAAGGTTCTACATTAAAAGCTATAGTTAGTCTGCATTTAAAATACATTAAAAAAAAAAAAGATGGATCCATAATGAAGGTCTCATAGGAATCTGTTAGTACATTTTCATGTTTCCCAACCCTTTAATCCCAGCACTAGGGAGGCAGAGGCAGGTGGATCTCAGTGAGTTCGAGGCTAGTCTGGTTGGTCTACAGAGAGATCCAGGATAGCTAAGACTGTTATACAGAGAAACCATCTTGAAAAAACAAGCAAACAAAAACAAAAAAAACACTCCTGTGTTGATTTTAAGTATCTTCACCTAGCCAACTCATGTCATTCAGTTTTCCAACTAAATTGAAAACAAGATCAGAGGGGTTAGAATAACTTGTTCTGTGTTACAATGAGCAAGAGCTTGAAACTGGATCTAAATTAGATAATGTAAGTACCAAGTCAAGATAAAATTTAATGATATGCTTTTTTGGAGAAAGATCTCTCTCACTATGAAGCCCCGGTTGGCCTGGAACTTGCTCTATCGATTTGGCTGGCCCTGACCTCAGGGATCCACTTGCTTCTGCATCCTGAGTGCTGGGATTAAAGGTGTACGCCACCACGCATAGCTCAGGGCATAGCTCAGGTTCTATTTTTAGAAGAGGTAGGACAAGCAGAAAAAGCATTTCCATACAGCAGCGGAACTGTCACTGGAATAACTGTGCTGCTAAATGAAAACTGAGAACTAATGGTTAGCACGTGGATTTACATGTCAGGTCAAAAGGAACCCAACATATTTTCTTTTTCTTTTGAGACAGGTTTCTCTGTGTAGCTTTGGTGCCTGTCCTGGATCTACAGAACTCCCTCTGTAGTCCAGGCTGGCCTCGATCTCACAGAGATCTGCCTGGCTCTGCCCCCGAGTGCTGGGATTAAAGGCGCGCACCACCACTGCCCCGGCCCAACATATTTCTACAGGAACTAAACAGGAATTAAGAGTTTTGCCACAGGAAGTACTTAAGCAAACGGACCACATGAATTACTCAGAGTAAACTGAGTTTACCAGTCCTTGATCAAGAACACTTTCCCGAGGAAAACAACTTTATTCATCTATACACAAGTTATCAGTTAACTATCCCCAAATTTCCAAATGTTAACAGACAACTGTTTTTATGTTTATTTAATCAACTTAGGCTATTAGCATTCTTGCATATTTACAACCTCAGCAGATTAAGAGCTTTCAGACACACTTACTTAAATAGGTTGTCTGCAGTCTCTCTGGAGATTGTCTGAACAGGTATAGTAGGCAATCCTGATGACTGAGATGGTGGAAACTGAGTGTGATTGAAAGATGGAAAGCCAGGTGTGTATGGGTCACCGGTTCCTAGATGAGCCTAGTAAACATAGAATAATTAGTTCTATCCACAACTCAAGAAGTTGCCCATATGTGTCTGTGTCTGTGGGTGTGTGTGTGTGTGTGTGTGTGTGTGTGTGTGTGTATAGGCTATATAGCCCAAACTATTTATCAACCTAAAGCCTCAAAGTCTAAGGATTTCTATAAAATGTAGCTTAAAAAAAAATTACTGTATCCAGACAGATTTCAATTTAAGGTACTATTAATAAAGCATTCAGCAATTATCTTCTTCCTGCCATAAGTCTCCTGAGAGTTTCTGAGAAAAGCACACAGTAGATGCAATGCAGGAACATCTAGAGAACATTGACTCCAGAAATAACTCACATGTCCAAAGAGTGGAACGTCTGCCTTAACAATGGGGAATTTAGTCTTGTCCATGTATATCAGGACACCAACTGCATTAAAGCTTTGGGCATTTGCAACCTAAAACAGAGAAATGCAGGACATGAAAATCTGTTCCTACAAAATGAAAATAATATACTGGAATTTATGCTAAAGAGCAAACTATTAGAAAGGAATCTTCACCAGGGAAGAGCACACCAATTAGTTATACAATGACAAATGGTCAGCCCTAAACACACACATACAGGAATCATTATACTGACTGAGCAAGTTGTATTTATATTTAGGTACACACACACACACACACACACACACACACACACACCAAAAAATTATGCAAAAGAGGCCATGAATAAAGAGCAAAGAAAGGCATATAGGTAGATTTGAAGGGAATAAATGGAAGGGGGAAAATAATCCACAAAAGCAAGAATAAGACCAGTATATTTACCTTTTCTGCAAAAGTGATTTTCCCTGCTCTAACAATCACTAAAGATCCATTCACAGCATATTTTAAATCTTCAAAGTCTTTTTTAGTGCCAAAATTAGCATGGAACAGTTTACCCTAGGATAAAGACATTAGGTTTAATGAGGAATGTTGTATTAAAACTACTATAATTTGACAGACCAATCATAAGAAAGGAAATGAGGGGGGGTGTTGATGTGCACGCCTTTAACCCCAGCACTTGGGAGGCAAAGGCAGGCAGATCTTAGTTTGAGGCCAGTCTGGTTTACAGATTAAGTTCCAGGACAGCCAGAGTTACACAGAGAAACTCTATTTCCAAAAAAAAAAAAAAAAAAAAAAAGAAAGAAATTAAGAAGAAAAGGGAGGGATAAAAATCAAATCCCCAACTGATAATTCTAAAGCAAAACTAAAGTGTTATTAGAAGTAAAAATCCAAGATTTCTGGCCTTGTTTTTCTCTATCTCATTCTGCCTTCAGCTTCATCTAGGGTAAGTATACCAGGATAAACAGAAACAGATGGGTCAGGCACGGAAGCACTAATTACATATTTCCACATCTGAATCTCAAACTAAAAACATACAGGACAAAGGACAACCTATGGTATGGTGGATGCTGTGTTCTTCCATTTTTTAGCTTGATAGAAGCCAGTCATGAGGGAGAGACCTGGCCTGGGGAAGCCTCCCTTGCAGGCATGTCTGTGGGACATTTCCTTCATTTGTGACTGACATGAAGATATAAGATAGGCCTTTCCTTAGGTGGGAACATGCTAGAATGTGTGCACATGAATGAATAACAGCAATACAATGGGAGCAAGAGCGAGGGCAGTGGTTTTCAACCTGTGGGCCGAAACGACCAATGGAAACACATTTACAGTATGCTTCATAAGGGCAGCAAAATTACAGTTATGAAGTAGCAACGAAACAGTTTTATGATCGGGTCACCACAGCATGAGGAACTATATTAAAGGGTCACAGCATCAGATTTAAGGTCTTGCAAAACAAAACCAGGATCTTGGGATTTATTCTATGGTAATGGAAGTCCAAAATAAAGAACCTCATCAATCAGTTAATCTTGCCTGGGTATCTAATTTCCTCAGTAGAGACATTGGAAAAGAGTCACATGTATTATTTTTACTTACAGTCACTTCTGCAGCTTTACTGTATGCCACATAACCCTCAGGGTTCTCCAATAGGGAAGGGGTATTATTTGCAGTTAGTATGCTCACCGAGTTTTGAGCAATGCTACAAGATAATAAAAAAGTTAAAGTCATCCTTGAATTAAAAATTCAATAGCGTTAGTACACATAGAATTTGATTTGCACTGATTGGCTTAAGGAAATTGATCTCTCAATTTTAACCTTGATTTTCATTTTGAAAGTCTGATCTACTGAATAGATCTGAAAGCAGTTACCTCTATGAAATAAGCTACCATATTTCAACATACCTGCCTTTCACCTGAATCTTCACATAATGTTCATCTCGCCAGACTTTGCTGAGTTTGAAGTCGTGGAACTGATTTTCAATATAATAGGCAAGATTTTCATCTTTTTGAGATCCAGCCTCCCGAGGGGTATATGTATTCTGGCTCAGCTGCCTGTAAGAAAATGTCTTTAGTTTTGAACAAGAGTTTCTATGTACTCGTGGCTGTCCTGGAACTCAGATTAGCCTGCCTCTGCCTCCCCAAGTGCTGAGACTAAAGGAATACACCAGTCAACTAAAAAATGCCTGCATTAGTTGGGCAGTGGTGGCGCACGCCTTTAATCCCAGTACTGGGGAGGCAGAGGCAGGCGGATCTTTGTGAGTTCGAGGCCAGCCTGGTCTACAGAGTGAGATCCAGGAAAGGAACAAGGCTACACAGAGAAACCCTGTCTCGGAAAAACAAAAACAAAAAACAAAAAAACAAAAAAAAACCAAAACAAAAAAAAAATGCCTGCATTAAAATTATCTATTTTAAATAAACATTTTCTTCAAGGGTCAAGCAAATTGTTTTAAAAACATCATCCTTCATAGTCAAGATAAATGAACTATGACTCAAAACTACTGGATTAAGTTGTTACAGAAATAAAATGTACCAATGCCTTAAGTAACATATTCCTTTAAGCTTGTTTTAAAAACAAAAATCTATTATCATGAAGACTCCCTTAAAATCCTAGTCTAACCTGTGTATTTTAGGGAATGATAGACAGGTTCTAGGAGACCAAGAGCAAGCAAGGTCAAACTCTCTAATAGTACTGCTCCCACATACATACAGATACAAATTAAGGAAAATTTTAAAGAGGCCTAGAGAGATGGCTGTGGTTTATAGCACTTAGAGCTTGTAGGCTCTAAGCACAGTGTGATGCAAACACATACAGGCAGAGAACACTCATACATATAGAGTTTAAAAACCTAAATTTATTTAAAGAGATTTTAAAGGGAACATTAGAGCAGAAGGAAACCTGTCAGCCCACAATAAACTACAGCTGACAAACTGATTCTGAAGAAAAGGAAAGGAGACCTTCCAGATGAGTTCTGATTCCCTGTCAGCAAAGCTCCCTACAAGCAAGGGCAGGGGACACTCTTTTCAATGCCTTTCAAGTCTGTCCTGCTCCCTGAAACTGTTTAGACAACTGAACTTGGCACGGTGAGGCTTACTTGATGGTGTCGGTGAACTCTATAGCGTCCAGTTTCTCTGACAACAGTTTTTTGAGGTCTGCCCAATACAAGCGCAAAGGTTTAGGAACCTCTTCTTCTGTCTGGAAGCTTTGGGAACTGTCTGTCTCCGAGTCCTCCAGTCTCACGCAGTCTTTCTGTTCTCCGCGTTTACAATAGCCCAGGTAGCCGACCATAAATCCTAAAGGCAGAGGTTTGAGCGCTAAATTCAGACTCCATTTCTAACTTACCCCTGAACACTTGAAAAATGTACACAGTATCTCCTGGCCTGAAATAAGACTTCTAATAGTTCATTATAAGAAATACTTCTGAATTTCTTAAAAGACAATCTTACCAATCAAGAAGAAGATGACTATTGCAATTGCCCCATAGCAGAGTCTTCCATTAACCCTTCTGGGTTTTCTGACATTGGCCTTCATGTTATTGTCAGCATTTTCTTCTTCGTCTGCAGCCAATTTCATCTCCACATGACTGCTGTTATCTCCATCGACTTGCCGAGCCAGGCTAAACCGGGTGTATGACAATGGTTCTCCACCAAACTGAAAAGGAAAGAAAGTGATACAAAAGTATTAATACATTACAAGAGTTTGGTCATATATTCTGTACATAATATGCTATGACATACATTCATAAGGGAAAAGCTACCCTTTCCAACTAATACTTTTCTTTGTGCCCAATTCTGTCAATGGCAGATGAAGGCTAGCTAACAGCCTTTCCAGGGTCTCTATTCTGTAAGTTTCCTATTACCTTTTTTAATTAATTTTAATTTTAAAGAGATGGGAGTTTCACCATGTTACTCAGACTGGCCCCTGAACTCAGAGGCCAAGCAATCCTCTTGACTCAGCCTCCAGCGTAGCTGAAACTATCGGCACACATTTTAAGTTCTACCCAGCTACATAATCTCTCCCAAAGAGCCAAAGCTACCCTGTACAGTATTTCCCACAATGAATCTTAATTAAAACGAAACATATTTGTGTGTGGGTGTTGTGATACCTGCCTCTATTTTCAGCACTTGGGAAACAAAGATTGAGTTCAAGGACAGCCTAAGGCTATACATACCCAGCAAGACCCTGACTCAAAAACACAAAAAGAGTATGCCTTTCTTTTGTGGGATCTGTTATGCCTCGAGATGTAAAATAATGCCTGGTGAGAATTTGGGGTGCTCCTTTCTGCACACTGGTTGAAGTCATGTTCTTTTACTACATTTTTACAGATGGAAGACAATCAATCTTACCAAGTTAGAGATTGCTGATCTGGCTTGATCCATCATTCCAAGCTGTCACAGGAAGCACCTAATATTAGGACAGAGAATTAATGAGAGAGAGAGAGATCACTGTAGATTAGTGAGGGCCTTCCATTACTATGCTATGTTAATTACAATGCATCAAACTTTCCCCTAAATATCCCGCTAGCTTTTGAGAAAAGCTTTGGGTTTTGGGTTTATTGAGCTAGAATCTCAGTATGGAGTTGGAGCTGGCCTTTAACTGTGTCAGCTTCCCAGAACTGAGATTACAAGGATGAACCCTATCACTGTGTCCTTGACATTGAGTAAAGTGTTAAATTACTGACAAACAACCCAGTGTAACCCTTGACTGCATGCGGCCCTGAGGTGGAGAGCAGAGGGAAAGCTATAAAGGACAGGACTGGGACTTGGGACAAATAAGAAATCTGAATATGGATAATATTAGATTCAGGGAGTGCGGTAATGTTCTAGATCATTGTTCACAGATTAAAAATTGAAGAATTGGGCTGGAGAGATGGCTCTGTGGTTTTAAGAGTACTGGCTACTCTTCCAGAGGACCCAGGTTCAATTCCCAGCACCCACATGGCAGCTCACAACTGTCTGTAACTCCAGTTCCACAGGATCTGACACCTTCACAGATTAATGTGCACATAAAATAAAAATAAATAAAGTATATTTGGGGCTGGAGAGAAGAAAAAAAAAACTTGAAGAATTTTGCCGGGCAGTGGTGGCGCATTCCTTCAATCCCAGCACTTGGGAGGCAGAGGCAGGTGGATCTCAGTGAGTTCCAGGACAGCCAGGACTTTGTACAGAGAAACCTTGTCTCAAAACAAACAAACAAAAAGTTGAAGAATTTAAGAATTAAGAGTCATGATATCAACCTGGTGATGTGCATGCCTTTAATCCCAGCACTTGGAAGGCAGAGGCAATTCTGAATTCGAGCAGTCAGCCAAGGCTACACAGAGAAACCCTATCTCAGAAAAACCAAACCAAAAAAAAAACTCAAAATGTAGAAAAAAATTAGTTAGATTACCATCAATATTAAGTGTGTTTAAGTAATCAAAAGAAAAAGTATGGGGTGGCAACTCCTTTCACAGTTTTACTAAGTTTACTAAGTTGCCCAAACTGGCCTTGAACTCATGATCACTCTACCTCTCTGCCTCCCAAGTGGACTGCAAGTGTGTACTGTGCCCAGATAAATACTTAAACTTGGTATCTAAAGCGGACTAATTCAAAGACAAACTATCACCTGGGGGGAAAAATTAAAGAAAACTCAGAAACTAGGAGAATTAAGTCGAGACTGTCATTCTCTAACAGTCAGCCCTTGGAAGGATAGGGAGACCAGCCTGAGCTACATAGTAAGACCCTGCATTCAAAAAAAAAAAGGGGGGGGGGCCGGGGGATTAGCCTAAGGGGAAGATGCCTGCCTAGCAAGCTCAAGGCCCCGGGTTCAGTCCTCAGCTCTGGGGGGGGGGGGGGGAGAAAAAATAACAAAAAGACAAAAAAAAAAAAAAAAAAACTAGTGGTGACCACGCAGGTCTTTAAGCCCAGCACTCAGGAGGCAGAGGCAGGCGGATCTGTGAGTTTGAGGCCAGCCTGGTCTACAGAGTGAGTTCTAGAACAGCCAGATCTGTTACATAGAGAAACCCTGTCTTGGGAGGGTGGGAACAACAACAAAAACCCAAAAACCTTCTAAAAAGTTATTCCCCAGAATTGACTCCTCATGCTGAAAGATCCAAGCCATGTGTAAGCGATCAGACGTGCTCTCAGAAGCACAATCTCTCGCCCCTTCTGTCACTGAGTTTATCGCTACCACTGCACCAGAAACATCGTTTCCAGAGCCAGAACTAGAGGCCCCACCCTGAACCAACTTTAATCATCCTTTTCTAGGAAAAAACCGCTTTAAGACTTTAATGCTTGTTGGAAATAGCTATTCGTTCCTAAACTGCTTCTAGTCTCCCAAACTATTCTAGTCTTAAGTTGATATTAAGCTTTGCTGATTTAGATTTACTGAGGATCCAGCCAAGGAAGGATGCTGTATCCACTGCTTCACCATTGATGTGATAACACATTTAATTTAAAAAGTGGCCTAAATAAATAAGACTGAGCAATTCTGAGTCTGAAAGAAAACAGGCTGGTGGTATTAATGCCTACATTTGGCTTTGTTTAATTATAATCCAAGTACACCCCCCCCACATACATAAGAAGCATGTTATTTCTATTTTAATCACAGAACCAAAATTAAGAACAAAAAACCCAAGTCACAGCTGGGCAAGTGGTGGAGCACGCCTTTAATCCCAGCATTTAGGAGGCAGAGAGGTTTATCTCCATGACTTCCAGGAGAACTTATGTCTTTAAAAAAAAAAAAAGTATAATTTAGGAAATTTCCTTTTAACCCCATCACTAAACTCTGTATTTGTGAATACCAGAGTAGTTCCATAATAGCCACAAAATGCCAGACCTCAGGTAAAATAAGCCCAGTTATTCACTAAGTTTTATGTGCAAAACTTGTATCACTCACTTAAAATCTCACATATCAACACAGCTTATTTTTTATTTTAATTTTTTTTTTGTTTTTTGGAGGCAGTGTTTCTCTGGTAACAGCCCTGGCTGTCCAGGATCTCATTTTGTAGACTAGGCTGACCTTGAACTCAAGAGATCCACCTGCCTCTGCCTCCTGAGTGGTGGGATTAAACCATTGTCCAGCAACATAGCTTTATTTCTAAGAACCTCTTTTGAATTTTCTTCCAAGTTAAATGACTGATTTTATATTCTCCAAGCATGGCAGACATATAACAGTTAAAACACCATTTCAACTATAAACTGGTAGCTGTTAATGGGCCACACCTAAAAGCAAAACAATTCTCATTTGGCTTATTATCCTAAGTTGTCACTAGTACCAACAATCTTTGACAAGAGAAAGTTAATCTTGATTATTCTCACATTAGCTATATGTTATCTTTGTTCCCAAAGATTAGGAAAACTATTCAATTCTAATTATAAAATTTAAAAATAAAAGCAGCCTCATGTTTTGATCCATGGCCTTAACTTTTGCGCTGTAAGATGGTAGATAAGCAAAGATATTAGCCAGACTAATCACAAACCAAACTAACAAATGATTACCTTGAAATCTACTCTGAGCCATTTCAAAACCTGGGCTCTGTAATTAATATAGAGATGGTGGGTGGGGGCAGAGGCAGTGTGAGATACCAAAATATTATTTCACATATTCAAAGGGAGTAGTAACTCTAACTCCCTTTTCATGAAACAGTAGTCATGTATTGGTTCTGCCAAGCACATCTCATTAGGTAACAAATCACTTTCAAAACCCTTGAGCTCACATGAAGTTCCTCTGAGGACCTGTTCCAGATTTTCTGTCCCTTGTAAACTCACTGCCCACTACCTTCAAAATTAGACAGCACCCAGTCCCTGACTTTACCCAGCTTCCTCTGTTCTTTGACATTTAAAAAACAAAAGCAAAACACTAGTCAAACTCTGTAGGTGTATATACTTAGAATGACTTGTCAAGAGATGGAAAGGTCTGAGTTTTGGCTTTTTATCTATCTTTATGCAGCTTCTTACTCTTTACCCCTAGCTGACCTCAAACTCAGTGATCCATCTGCCTCTGCCTTGCCCAAATGCTGGGATCAAAGGTGTGCGCCACCATGCCCACCTGTTAAGAGCCTAACTTTTCTGGGTGTGGTGGCACACGCCTTTAATCCTAACACTCCAGGCAAGACCGGGTGGGTCTGAGTTCCAGGCTACCCAGTTCATAGTGTGACTCTCACTGGGGAAGGCTTTATGGGCTTGAAATGAAAAAGCAGCAGAGGCCGAGCGGTGGTGGTGGTGGTGGTGGTGGTGGTGGTGGTGCACACCTTTAATCCCAGCACTCGGGAGGCAGAGCCAGGTGGATCTCTGTGAGTTCAAGGCCAAGCCTGGTCTACAGAGCTAGTCCAGGACAGGCTCCAAAGCTACAGAGAAACCAAAAAAAAAAAAAAAAAAAAAAAAAGCAGCAGAGGAAATAGAGCAAGCAGGTCTTCCTTTCCATACAGCTTTCTGAAAAGCAGCCAAAGGTCAGAACCGCTGGAGGTCACTTAAGTTTATTTTGTATAGCACTCATCTGTAGATTCATACAACAGTTCCACAAGGCCAGAGGTTCATTTGCAAGTAACTTTTTATTGTTTAATTCAAGGTTAGCCAAGAACCTTGCTCCATTATAGATAAGCACATGGGCCCAGGCATAACTGCCTAGCCTTAGGGTGGAGCTAGCCAGACTTGATCTCTCTCTATCCATAGTCAACACAGGCTATCTTTAACCCACCATTCCTTGACAGCATTCCCTTAAAGTTATGCTATATATAAAACTCTTTGGAAAAAAAATTGATATCGGATTCCTGTATAAAGTAAGTTTTATTATAATCCCCCACAAAAACCTCAGGAGGACCCACAGAGGTACTTTAGAGAGGCTAAATTCCATTTTCTTTGGAGATAAAGCCCTGAATCAGCTTAAATGTCGTTGTCAAAGAGGTCATATTTCACAGTTCAGAGCCAACTGCATTAGCCATCTAGCATTCCAAATGCATTTACTCCTAGAATAAAGGTATCGGGTGGCCGAGAATTTCTGTAAGACGACTATTTCCCATTTCAATCCTCACATTCAAAAAAAAAGGCAAGCAAAGAAACTAAACAGTCCAGTCCTCTGGATAAATAATGCAGCAAGATCATTTCAAACACGGGACAAAGTGTGTTAACGGACGAGTGTGCAAATATAATTCTTACCCTCAGTCACTATCTTAGAGCTGTCCAACCCTGTGAGCACGCTGACTTTCTACAGTTATTTGTAAATAGCTCTT
>CABHPP010114545.1:25934-36603 GCA_902168425.1 Peromyscus attwateri | reverse complement strand
CAGGAAAGGCGCAAAGCTACACAGAGAAACCCTGTCTCGAAAAACCAAAAAAAAAAATTTGAGAAAAGTGAGAAAGAGTACGTTCTAGTGTCTAGAAGGCAAGGACAGCTAGAATTACCCATCTTCCCTGCTGGCCTGACATCAGAGCCCTTGATCCACAGGTTCCCTGCCCAGAGGTTAAAGTCCACACCCGTCCATCCCAATGCCTGGCTAATCTGTTAGCCCAAAGCCCATGGCTTTGGTCAGTGAAGAGGCAACAGTTTACCGGGCTTTCCTTGGGGCCTCAAGGAGAGCAGAGCTAGGCGTGGTGGCCAACACCTGTAATTCCAGCACTTGGGCAATGGAGACCGGGAACAGGCCAAGGCCAGTCTCTGCTACAAGCAGCCTGAATTACAAGGGAAGGGGACAGAGGATGGGGGTGGGGAAGGCTGGAGATATAGCTCAATTGGTAGAGTACTTGTACAGCAAGCATAAAGTGGGGTTCTATCGCCAGTTTAGCATAAATTGTTTGTGGTAAGCAGGCTTGTAATCCCCAGTACTTGGCAGGTGAAACGTGGGGCGGAAAATTCAAAGTTATCCTAGGCCACACAGTGAGTTCAAGACCAGCCAGTCTCCTAGTCTCAAAAAAAGAAAAGAAAGAAAAAAAAAAAAGTTAAAGAGGAATGGATCCTCTTGGAGGGCATTAGGTCCACCTCAAGTTATCAGGATAGCATTTGGCTGAGCTTCCAGGCTAGGAGACAGGTACGTGTTTGCCCACACACACCATAACTGTCCACTCCCGTCCCCCCCCCCCGCCCGCGTCCCCAAGCAAATTCGATAAAGGGTACCATTTCAGAGAATAAGCAGCCGGAGGGCAGGCTCTGTTCTCTCCCCGGCGCCCGTGGGCAGGTCAGTTTCCTTTCAATTCCTGCCAGCCGCCAAGCGTCCTCCTTTTCAAATTCTAAGCGCGTCCTCCCGCCCCAGGGCAGCCACCTCCCACCCCGCCCGTCGTCGGATCACAGTCCCCCTAAGGTCGTCCCCTCCCCGCAGCTCCAATCCCACCGCATGTGGCTGACAGGGCGGACAGCCCAAGGCCACTGCGTACTCACCCGGGTCGTCGCTGCCGGGGCCCCACTTCCGCCCGCGCCGCTGCCGCACAGGTCCCGGCAGGCACCTAGCCCGGAGCGCCTGGGTTCCGCCAGCGCAGTCGCCACACGGGTCCGGGTGGGCACCGAGCCCCGCGCGCCTGGGTTCCGCCCGCGCCGCCGCTTCCCCCACGTGTTCGATGGCCACTTGTGGGTCGCCGGACCGGCGCTGAGCTAGCTCTGCCAGCCTGCGAGTTAGGGACGTCTTAGATGCCCACTGTAGGGAGCACGAAACTGAGCCTCAGAAAGTCGGCCATGGTGGCTCCCAGGCTTGGCATCCCCAGCGCTCTCAGGAGGTGAGGCAGGAGGATTGTCAAAGTTCCAGGCCTGACAGCCTGGGCTACAGAGTTAAGGCCTTGTCTGAAAAAGGGAGAAGAAAAGAAAAGGAAGGAAGGAGAAACGAGTAGTGCCTCATGGCTGTAATCTCAGCACTTGGGAGCCAGAGGCGGGAAGATTTCAAAAGTTCAAGATCAGTCTGTGCAAAAACAAACAAATAAATACAGCAAGCGAGTGCCCCCCCCCAAAAAAAAAAAATGAAAGAAAGAAAAAAGAGAAGGAAAGAAAAGGAGAAGGTGGCGGCAAGTTCGGGCAGAAATGAAAAGGAAAAAAAGAAGCCAAGGCATAGAGACAACGATTTTCTCTCAGCCCCTTGGAAAGTACCCCTATCCCCACCCCTCCCCTCTAGGAGGAAGCTGCCCCCCCCCCCTTACTCTCTCAGCCTTCACATAGCAAGAAGATGGTTTACAGTGTGCTGCAACTTGGATGGACAGAGGTCATTCATCCTTCAGCCCTTCCTGCAACCCTAGGTTACAAGGTGAGAAAAACTGCCAGGCGGTGGTGACACACGCCTTTGATCCCAGCACTTGGGAGGCAGAGGCAGGCGGCTCTCTATGAATTCCAGGCCAGCCTGGCCTACAGAGTGAGATCCAGGACAGCCAGGGCTACACAGAGAAACCCTGTCTCAAAAAATAACTGAGGCCCTGCATGGGGCAATGTAAAAATGTGAAATCTCACTGATCAGCCCAGATAGAATTGATTTTATGCCCACAGAGTTCCATTTAGGCAGAGGGAGGACTGTGGCTTTCCCCTTACTGCCTGGTACACAGGTGCTCTGCAAAAATCCCTGGAAAGAGTGGTGCCCCCCACAAATTTGTTTACTGAATCATGAAAGTAGAAGCTAGGTGCTGGGGTACGTCCCCGTCCTAGTTACCAGGGAGGCCAAGGCAGAGGATTTCCAAACCAGACTCAGAGAGTCCTATCTCACTGAGAAAAAGTAGTTAAAGAATGGGCGCTCTGGCCGGGCGGTGGTGGCGCACGCCTTTAATCCCAGCACTCGGGAGGCAGAGGCAGGCGGATCTCTGTGAGTTCAAGGCCAGCCTGGGCTACCAAGTGAGTTCCAGGAAAGGTGCAAAGCTACACAGAGAAACCCTGTCTCGAAAAACCAAAAAAAAAAAAAAAAAAAAAGAATGGGCGCTCTATTTCAGAACTGGACACTCCAATCTTGCTCTCTCAAAACCTGCATTCTCTTTTGTTTTGGGGGAGTAAAATAGGCTAAAGGTGAGTGAATAAACAAACCAAGATTGCGGGCAGTAGTGGCACACACCTTTAATTCCAGCACACAGGAGGCAGAGGCAGGTGGATCTGTGAGCTTGAGGCCAGCCTGGTCTACAGAGCGAGATCCAGAACAGCAAGGACTGTTACACAGAGAAACTCTTTCTCAAAAAATAAATAAAAGTAAAATAAATCAAGATCTTTCCAAGACTGGGGACAAGGCTCAGTTTGGCTTACTTAGCATGACAAGACCCTAGGTTCCATCCTTAGCATAAGAAAAAAAAGCTACAATTGTACCTGGTACCTGGTGAGGCTAAAGCAAGCCCGTTTCAGGGTGAGGGCTAGCCTGTGCTACAGAGCATGGCCCTGTTACCAAAGACAAAGGGTGAAGGACATGGGGCTGGGCATATCATTCAGTGATAGAGCACTGGGCCCTGTGTTCCGGTCTCTTACAATCCCCAGAACAGGAGACAATAAGGGCAATGGGTATAATGTTAGCAAGTTAAAAGGGTTTAAAACTCAGTGATCAAATTGGGTGTCTGCAGAGGGAGGAGAATTGGTGTGAATTTGGGGCCAGCCTGGGAGAGAGAAAATGAGGGAAAGAAGGGAGGGAGGGAGGAAAATGTCAGGTACGATGGTGCACGCCTTTAATCACAGCACTTGAGAGGCAGAGGCAGGTGGATCCCTGTGAGTACCAGGCCAGCCTGGTCTACAGAGCAAATCTTCGGACAGCCAGAGCTACATAGAGAGATCTTGTCTCAAAAACAAACAAAAAACCAACAACAGCAAACCCACCCTAACCCTCACACCTCTTAAAAAAAAAAAAAGGAAAGGAAAGAAGGAAGGAAGGAAGCACTGGTGAATTAGAGAGCTTGCTGCCAAACCTAAGGCCATGAGTTCAATTCCCTAGACCCACATAGTGAAAAGAAGGAGAGACCTGACTCCTGAAAATTGTCCTGTGGCCCCCGCCCCACTTGCATGCTGCAGCATATGCAAACACAGAGCTCTCTGGGGGCAGGGGGGATAAATAGATACATTTAAAAAATAGATTAATAATAAACAAGTTGATTTAATGATTTTTAAAAGTCCATTTAAAAATCCACCTTTGGGCCAGGCATGGTGGCGCACACCTTTAATCCCAGCACTCAGGAGGCAGAAGCAGGCAGATCTCTGCGTTCTAGGCCACCCTGGTCTACAGAGCTAGCTCCAGGACAGCCAAGGCTACAGGAAGAAACACTGTCTCATAAAATAAAAGCCACTTTTGATGACTCTCTAGGTCCAGCATCTCCTAATTCTTTCAAGAGTTTAGGGAACTGAGGCTGAGAGGGAACTGGGAACAGATGGAGGTCATCAGAGTGATTTGCAAGGCCTTCAGCAGGGTGTGGGTACTTTACATAGCTGGCCGGGGAGGCCCTGGGCCTTCAGGAGTTCACTTGAGTCCATGCCTGAATAACAATATGAGGGACTCCAGAGCTCAGCCTCTGAATTCGTAGGAGCTTGGGGGGGGGGGTGGTTGGTGAGGAGGGGACGGACGACACACAGACGACGGGACGGGACGGGACAAAGACACACGGATGGCTGGACGGAAGAATGGGACAGTCAACAAGCAGTTCTCCTACTGTGAGGCTGTGGTGGGTGCCGGGAAGAGAAGAGAAACTCATAAATGATTGAGGCGGGGCAGGGTGTCGATGCCACCTCCAACAGTGCGCAGAGAAAATTCTTATCTGAGGGAAATTTCAGAGGCCCCCGGGAGAGGCAGAGAGGGCTGCTGGCCATTTATTTGGTTTGAATGGGTAGCCTGGGACTTGGAAGAAAGCAGAGGTAGATAGCTATCATTCTGTTTAGCCTCAAACCCTCCAGGCCCCTGGTACCAGAGAAGTCACCAGAAGACCCTTCTGGGTGTGCCCCCACCCCAGGTTCCTGCCCCATTCCCCTTAGTCCTGAGTGCTCAGGCTCCTGGCTCTCCTCAGTTCCCTCACAAACCTCAGATCTTCACATTTATTTACTGAGACAAGATCTCCCTAGGTGGTATCCCAGTTGGCCTGGAACTCTTGGGCAATCCTCCTGCCTCTGATTCTGGAGTGGAGCACTGGGGTTACAGAGTGTACCACCACCAAAAACCAGCTTTTAAATTTTTTTTTTACTGGGGCAGTGGTGGTGCACAACTTTAATCCCAGCACTTAGGAGGCAGAGGCAGGTGGATCTCAGTGAGTTCGAGGTTAGCCTGGTCTATAAAGCAAGTTCCAGGAAAGTCAGGACTACACAGAGAAACCCTGTCTTGAAAAACCAAAGAAAAATAAATAGAAATTTAAAATTTTTATTTATTTATTTATTTTTTTTGGCAGGGTCTCATGCAGCCCAAACTAGTCTCAAACTCTCTATGTAGTTGACTGAAAGGGGCTTTGGACTGCTGATCCTGCTTCCACATTTCATATTCTGAGATTGCCGATTTGCAATGGCTACCACTGCGCGCCCAAGTCTCCATTCTGCTCTGCTTGCTCAGTCCAGGTACAGGGGAGAAAACTGAAGCCCTTGGGGGGGGGGGTAACCCTGCCCCCTTTCCAGCTTGGTTTTTCCTCACTTATCAGCACATACGGCACTCCATATACTATGGAACAGCCCCAGCTGGCCTTGAATTTGTGTTTCTCAGCCTCCTGGGTAGCTGGGATTACCAGAAGGCACGGGGGTAGTGGTGGAGGTAGGGTCCATATTATACAGTCATCTGTGGTGTCCCGCTCCCTCTCGCTGCGCCCCCCATCTCCATATTGTAAGGATTATGGAATGGTTTCTTTCACTGCTGGTACTGTAGGTGCTCAAGAAATGGGGTGGCAAAGTCTGGAGACGTAGCCCAGTGGGTAGGGTGCTTGCCTAGAATGCAAGTTCTGGGTTCGATGCCCAGCACCACATAAAATGGGTGTAGCGATGTACCCATGAAAAACCAGCGCCGGAGAGGTGGAGGCCAGATCAAAAGGTCGAAGCCATCATCCGTTACTTGTTACTTAGCCAGTTCGGGGTCAGCTTGTCTTAGAGATCTGTCTTGAGACCTGTCTTAGAGAAAAATACAAAAAAAATAAAATTAAAAAAAAAAAAGAAAAGAAGAGAAAAAGATGAAGGTTTAAAGGACGAAATTTTCTTAGAATACTTCCCGTCTTGTAAGAGATGCGCAGCACTTCTCCCTTTGGGTAGGAGGCGCGACATCCCGAGCCTCAGGTATCAGCAGCGCTATGGTGGGTTTGGGAACAATTCTTTCCACTTTCCCGGGTGAAATCGACTCCAGAGGCACAGTTTGCGCACTCATCCCGGGGCAGCCGGCCAGGAGGTCGGGTTTGGCCCCGGCGACTGGCCTCGCAAGACCCCGCCCCCAATGGGCGGAGCCACCGCCGGACCAGCACGTGTAAAAAGTTCGGCGCGGGTCTCCGCAGGCCACTCACCTGAGCGTCCGGCCGCCGAGCGGGTTGTCTGCTCCTGGGCCATCGCCCCATGTCCCGCCGCAAGGCCGGCTGCGTGCCGCGCCGTGTAGACCCGGAGCCCGACAAAGACGACATGGAGACTCCCGAGCTCGTCATTGATGTGAAGCCAGAGCACGAAGCGGGGGCCTTGGCCCGGGGGCTCTGGTCCCCGAAGGACGTGTCCATGCCGAGGCTCCTCGGTTCCGAGCGTCGCCTCGGCACCGACCCGCGCCCCCTCGGCGCACGCAGCCCGTGTGCCCCGTGGATACCGCTGAGCCCCGAACCTTCCGGTGAGTCCCCAGTCTTCGGCCCTGTGCGCATCGGGACCCTCGGGTGGATGCCTCTCTGCCCCGGGGCCCGCCTGGCGTCCCCAGCCCTCGCCCCTGCGTGTACGGGGACCCTCTGCTGGTGCCTCTCTGCCCCGGAACCGGTCTGGCGTCCCCAGCCCTCGCTCCTGCGTGCACCGGGACCCTCCGGTGGGTGCCTCTCCCCTGGGGATGGCCCCGGGACGGCCTGGCCTCCCCAGCCTTCGCCTCTGACCTCCGGGTTTCCCCTCTCCACCTTGGAACCCTCACTCCTCGCCGGGCCCCACCCCACCGCTCACCACCCGCTTCCTCCCTGCAGACCGCCAGCCCTGGACCGACAAGCACCCAGATCTGTTGACCTGCGGCCGCTGCCTGCAGACTTTCCCATTGGAGGCCATCATCGCTTTCATGGACCACAAGAAACTGGGCTGTCAGCTCCTCCAAGGCGTCGGCCCCATTTCAGGTAAGTATTTCCGAGTGTAGTGACCACCTCTGATCCAGGGTTGGGCTTCCTGCCCTGCGGGAGAGGGAGCTAAGGTGGACAGATGGGGCACCGAACAACATTACTTCCCCTTTTCCCCCTTAGGGTAGAACCTAGGCGTGGCCTTGGCTTGCCTGTCCTAGGGCAGGGACTAGAGGTAGGGCGGGGGCTGGGTAGCGGAGGAAGGCCACCCACAAGGTGTGGCCAAGCCCAGAAGACTGGCCCGGGGTTTTGCCATACACCCTCAATTTAGTTTCACTTCTCCTTCCCCACGGACAGAAATAACTGGCCAGGTGGCTGGACCAGGGTTGTTAGTAGAGGGACATGGAGGAGGTGGGGACAGTGGCCTCAGGGAGAGAGTTGGAGGCCCGCAGGAACGGATCTTATCACCCCTACTGTGTTTGGATCTTTCTAATCAGACAGTTCAGACAGGGAACGGGGCTTCTGGCGTGTTCCTTTGCTGGGATCTCCCAGCCGAGTGCTGGGAAGCCCCTGGTCGGGGTGCTGGATACTCGTATATGGAGGAATTAAAACTCTAACTGGTGCTTGGTCCATGGAGTGAACTGTTGTTGGCTACAGGATTTAGGGACTTGATCGGAACTTGAATTCCCAGCCCCCAGCTCATGTGGTGCTCCGTTGGGACTTGGGAAATAGAATTATATTTAGGGCTGGGCCAGGGTGGGTCTATAGTTCAATCAGCTTTAGTTGAGGGAGGGGCTGAGATGGATTTAACCTGAGTAACTGAGCACTCCAGGACTCGCTAGTAGGCAGTGTCTGGAGAGTCACTGCTGGGTTTAACATTTTAGACAGGGGTTCATCATCCTTGCCTAGGCAGCTGGTATTACTGGTATTGCAGGCCTGGATAGTCAGTTGTGGGTACTTTTTTTCGTTGTTTTGAGACAGGGTCTTTAAATAGCCCTGGCCGTCCTGGAATTCTATGTAGACCAGGCTGGCCTCCAACTCAGAGATCTGCCTGCCTCTGCCTTCCCATTGCTGGGGATTAAAGGTGTGAGCCACCACTCCTGGCTCAGCTGTGGGTATTTTGGTATCTGAGGCTCATCTCATGTTTGAGGGCTTATAGGGACCAAAACTCTCAGCTGTTCCCTATTTGAGGTCACAACCCTGGAAGGGGCCCCTCAGATTCCCATACTCTGTCAGCTTGGGAAACTGAGGCATGGGAGGATGTCTTGTCCAGGATCACACAGCTGGAGGAAGGGTCTTGAGTTGGATGGGTTGGTTTCTGCTTGGCTTTGGCCTGGACTGTCTGGGGTTTGGCGGCTCTGGGAAGTGTCCTGTAGTTGTGCCATGGGTCTAGAGAAAATGTCAGACTTGGAATCCAGACACTAGCCAACCTGCCTGGCCTGTCTGTGCCAGGCCCCAGCTCTGAGGTTTCGTGGTAAGATCTGCCCCTGTCCGATTCTCCAGTGCCTTGCTGACCTCGACCTCCCCTTTCTCTGGAACAGCAGGCCCTCTTCAGTTGAGGCCAGCACTGATTTTCTGCCCCTTCCTCCCCTTTCCAGAATCCAAGGAGCTGAAGACTCTGAGTTGTCTGCGATGTGGTAGGCAGTTCAGTGAAGCCTGGAAGCTGCTACGCCATGCCCAGTGGGATCATGGGCTATCCATCTACCAGACCGAATCAGAGACCCCGGAGTCCCCACTGCTGGGCCTGGCTGAGGTAGCTGCGGCCGTATCGGCAGTGGCAGTGGTAGCACCAGTTGAGGATAAGCCCCCCACAGTGAGCAGTGCTGCCCGGCGAAGCCCCACCTGCCTGGTGTGCAAGAAGACCCTCAGTTCCTTCAGCAACCTCAAGGTCCATATGCGTTCCCACACTGGTGAGCGACCCTACGCCTGTGACCAGTGTCCCTACGCCTGTGCTCAGAGCAGCAAGCTCAATAGGCACAAGAAGACCCACAAGCAGCAGACATCTGGGAGTCCCTGCACCCCTGCCACCAGCAGGGGTGTCTCCCCAGCAGCCCCTCCAGAGCCAGCTGACCATGCAGCTGTTCCAGCCAGCACCCTCCCACTCCAGGAGGTAGAGAAGGCTGGAGCTGCAGCCACAGCAGGAGTCCAGGAACCTGGGGCTCCTGGCAGTGGAGCTCAAGCAGGCCCAGGTGTTGTTGACTGGGGACCAAAGTTGACTGTTAGCAAAGTACAAAGGACTGACCCTATAAAGAGTGAGAAGACAACAACCAGGAAGACCCCCAAGTCGACTGGCAAGAGCCGCGGGCCTGGGAGCAGCTGTGAGTTCTGCGGGAAGTACTTTGCCAACAGTAGCAACCTGGTAGTACACCGGCGCACACACACTGGTGAGCGGCCCTACGCCTGTGACCAGTGTCCTTATGCCTGTGCCCAAAGTAGCAAGCTCAACCGCCACCGCCGCATGCATGGTCTGGGGCCTGGCAGCACCCGCTATGAATGCCCACACTGCTGTGTGCCATTTGGCCTACGGGCCACACTGGACAAGCACCTGTGGCAGAGCCACCCAGAGATGGCCTGAGAGCAGTTCTGTCACCTCCTTAGCCTTCCTTTTGTGTGAATAAACCATCTTCTATTTATTCATGTGCCTGGACTCTCGCTTTCTTGGGGTGTCTGAGGTGGGAGGCTCCCCCTCCAGAGTATGGCTGGCTGGACAGACCGGTTTAGAGTGGGGGTGAGTGCCCTGGGCACTGGAGGACTGGCACAGAAAGCCGTGCTCCCGGTTCTTGGTGTGGGTGAGGCCAGGGGCCGGGCAAGGGCAGGGAGCGGCCTGGACCTGTCACCAGAGGCCCCTGGGCTCAGTCCAGTCCTAGCCCGTCATCCACTGGCCCTGTCCGCACATGCCACAGTCTGGGCCCTTGACTGGATTGGCCCCTGCCTCCTAGGCAGGCCTCACTCCCCACACCCTGCAGGCTATGCTGCAGCTGCAGTGGTCCTCAGCTGCATCCAGCCTGGAAGTCCTACAGTACTCAGGACAGCAGGCAGTGAAAGGCATTAAATAATGTTAGCTTTTATTTCACTACAGAAACCAGGAGCATCACAGCGCCCACTCAGTCCTCCGCCTAATGCCTGTAATGGGGGCTCCGGGACCTGGACCTCGAGCGCCTGCAGGGAAGGGAGACAGGCGTGAGGGTGGGATGCTGGGAACCTCCCTCCCATGCACACATGCACCAACATGCCTGGAGAATGGGCTGCTGAGAGAGCAGTGTCTTCCCTAGGGAACAAGTCCAGCCCCACCAAATGAAGGGGTGCAGGGGAGGAGGGACGGGGGGACTGCCAGGAGACTTGGAGGGTCACCCCTGGTAGCAGGGCCAGCAGCCTCACCTCCGAGAAGAACTGTACTCTCGACCTGAAAAGAAAAGGAGGTGATGCCAGCCGGCCTCGCTGGGCCACCTTGGGGCCTGTGCCTCACCCTCACAGGCCACCTCTGCCAGGATTAAGCCCTTCCCCACATTCTCAGCACTGAAGGGACCACTGCAGTCTGTGTGTGCCTCAAGCAATGTCTGGGTCTCACTAGGCCTTGGCTAGCCTGAAACTGGCTATGGACACCAGACTAGCCTCAAGCTCAGAGATCCTCCTGTCTGTCTCCCCAGGGGTACACCAGTACTTTTTTAGAGAATAAGATGGAGTCCCCTGTGTAATCCAGGCAGCTCCCAAACACCAAAACAAGTGATCCTCCTGCCTGAGACTGAGACTCCACAGTGCTGTTTTGTTTTGTTTTGTTTTTTTGGTGGTCTCCTTTTTTTCTTCTCTCTCTCTCTCTCTCTCTCTCTCTCTCTCTCT
>CABHPP010114544.1:0-13191 GCA_902168425.1 Peromyscus attwateri | reverse complement strand
AAAAAAAAGCAATAAATGAATAAGTGAGTAAGCAAGCCTGTAATTCCATGACCAGGAGCCAGTCAGCATGAACACTCACCTTCAGAGTAGCTGCTTCCGTCCCCTGTGCTGTGGCAGAACAGGTCTGCTCAGCAGGAGGGGAAGCCTGGGCTTCCTCCATCTTTGAGCTAAGAAGGTTTTAGGTGAGTATGCATCACAGTCAGAGTCATGAGATAAACTTCAAGACTATGTCTGTGACTGTGATAGAATCCAGAATACCCTTCTACGTTGTACAGTTGCACTTAAGAGGTCATGTCAAAGTCTACATAAATACAGGGCCTGCTCAAATGGCTCTCCTTGGCACCCCACCACCCCAGCCCTATATATGTACTGTTGTGTGTATCTCATATCTGAGAGCACACTGTTTTCAGATTTTTATGTTTTATTTTGTGAACCAATTCACAATACAGTAAAAATTCTTCTATAGCAAGAGTTTAATGGCTGCCCAGCAATCTACTATATCAACTTACCATTTAAGCTCTCATTCATGATTAGACAGTTTAGACAATTCTGTCCCCCTCTATCACTGTAAATAATACTGCTTTGAACATCTTCTTGTGAATATCACTGTAAATAAATAGGGCTATCTTGTTTGGCTAGATTCCTAAAAGGAAAAATTACTGGGCCATGAAGTAGGATCATTTTCTAAGTATCATGTTTCATGCTGTTCAATTTGCTTCCAAAGAGATGGTACTGAGCTATCATGGAGATTAGGGTATTTTCATTATTTTAACTAATCTTTAATTACACAAGTGATTCATGGAATACAATCTCCTTGCAAAAATATTTTAAAAGACTTAAGTCTCTTTTAACGGCCTCTTCCAATGTCTGAAGCCTTTAGGGCTTAACAGTTTTCAGTAACAAAAGACCTCTAGTGATGTACTGGCTCCATTATCTGTGCTTGAACTAATCAAAAATACATCTCTGTAACTACAGACATTCAGCATTTCTGTACAGGAACAGCCTCCACAAGGGACAGCCTCCACAAGGGTAGCCTCCACAAGGGTAGCCTTCACACGGGTGACTTCCACAAGGGGAACATAATACCCTTTGACAGAACTGTTTTTGTTTTCTTTTCTCTGCTTGAAACTAAGCAGTAGGATTTCGGAGTCGTTCATGGGATAGGCACACTTTCAATTTTAATAGATTTTGTCAAATTGTACAGGGTATTTAAAACTACTTTTATTGACAATTTAGGTATAATTATCAAGGCTGTAACTGAAGTGTTCTGTTTTATAGGATGCCACCTAAAAATCTCTTCACACTTAGTCAGCAGCTCTCCATCCCTATCTGCCCAGTCCCACTGTGGTCCCTGACCTGTGATGTGCAGCGAATGAATATGGGTTAGGTGCTCTTCATCCTCTCAGGGCCCCGCTGGACATCTGAATCCTTTCAGCATCTGCCAAAGCCCTGCTCATCTTTCCAGACAGCACTCAAATGTCCATTCTTGGAAGCCTTCCTTGCAGATGAGGCGGAGTAAGGCAGCTAAGCTTCAGTGTCCCCATGGCACCCTTATTCATGGGCCCTTCCTGCTCACTGCAACTTGGAATGTGGTTAACTCTATCTTAATAGTTATCTGGATAGTTTGGGCTTTAATGGTGCGTCACAATTGAGAGTCACCTTAAAAACGTGGATCACCGCAAAGGACGAGAACGTCTGTATGTGTTGAGAGGAAGGAAACAAGCACATATTGCTGTCTTCACAGGCACCACAAAAGGACTATAAAAGTTAAATAGCCGATGGTTGACTCTCAATGGTGATAATGAGTTCAACAGAAATGATGAAAAATTGGTAAGTAAGTAAGTCAGGATCTCCCACTTGCATTCAAAAGTTGAACAGCATTCATCCCTTTGGAAAGCATTTATAATATTCTTAGTTCGCCATTCCTTCAAGAAATCTAGAAGATTTTAATATGATTTATCTTTTAAAATACACCACACAGACAGAAACCTGATTAGTGGTTGGAATACGGAGAACTCATTGTCCTAAATCCCTTGCAAGGGTGTCAACTCTAAAAAGAAATGGATGAGGAAAAGAGACTAGGATTAAATAGAGCAAACATAACCGAAGTTGCTGCTGTGGAGCCGGGGTGCTATGTGAGCTGCTTAGATTTGCATTTCTAAGCATCCCAGTTTATTTTGCCATGTGCATACTTTTAAATCAGAGAAATAGAAATGGCCAAAACATTTTTCAGACATTAATCGGGTTTCTAAGAAGAAAAAGCTAGATACTGTTACATGTATATGTGTATAACAGGAGAAAATTATTCCTAAATAACTTACTCCCCAAGTCCCTCTCTCAGATGAGATAATCACCCATTCAGTACGGGGCAGAGGGCACGGTGGT
This sequence comes from Peromyscus attwateri, assembly GCA_902168425.1. NCBI lineage: Eukaryota > Metazoa > Chordata > Mammalia > Rodentia > Cricetidae > Peromyscus > Peromyscus attwateri. Next base: position 10,806 of record CABHPP010114544.1, on the reverse strand, counting down.
AAACAAGTTGGGTACAATTCCTACTCTCACAAGCTTCCAGTGCAGTGAGAGCCAGCAGTTCAAATGCCAGACAGGGTGGAGAGCAATGGGAAAGAAGGGGTACCCACCAGCCGGGCGACTCACCAGCTGCTAACATCTGACCGTTTGGGGAAAGAGGCTAAGGGGAGCCTGTCTCATGTGTTTAAACAGTTACCCCAATATGTAAAAGTACTGCATCCAAGAAGCCTCCAAACATTAAAATCCATGAGTGGTCAAGTTCTTTATGTAAAATGGCATGGTATTTGCATGTAACCTACACTATGGTGTGTTTCGTCACCTCTAAAGTATTAACACAATATAAATTTTGTGTAGTCTGACAAATATAATCCAGAGACTACCGCATGAAAATCTATCCATGTTCAGTGCAGTTACAGCTTTTTGTAAATATTTTTGACCAGCATTAATTGAACTCACAGATAAGGAAGGCAATCAGCTTCTGTGTATCATGTGGGAGATCTCTGTAGAAGGAAATTAAGTATTTTATTTATATGCTGTTTGACCACTGTCTAATTTTGAAAATGGTATTCTTCAATTCTTCACAATATGTATAAGTCTGTAAGTAAATAATAGCAGGGCTCCATGCCTGAATATTTGCTCAAACTTCATGCATCCTTTGTTGCCCAGTAGGAATTCCGTGTACTTGGAATTTGATGTGTCCCCAGGAGCCATCAAGGAGGGGCCTGACATATGGATCCGCATGCTTTCTTCTCTGATGCTAACTTTGACCATGTTCTCCTTCCTCCTTCCCTGACCTGCCATCTTAACCTGGGCACACAGCTCTCACTACATTACAGATACACTGCTGTCATTATCTCTAGCCCACAGCTGTCACTTCAGAATTATCAGCATGTCACCAGGACCTACTAAAGAGCCTGTCAGATGTAGACACCTGGTAGATTTTGTTTGTCTTGAGGCATAGTCATTGGTGTTTGGCATTCTCTAGTGACATGTATGTCCCCAATCAAAAAGTTAATAATAATCATGGTTGGTACACTGTTACAGCCTACAAGCTACCCTAAGAGCTTAGCATGTCTCACCTCATTTAACCCTCTAGAAAACTTCCTGGGCACTCATGTCATTGTTTTCCAGGTGCAGAAACTGAGGTCAAAGAGACAAAAAGACAGTCACAGAAGTCACTCAGCTGGTGACAGAGATGGGACTTGAACCATTACCCTATTAAACATCTGTTTTCTTACCCAGGAACCTAGTGCTTCCTGAAATGCCCCAGTCAGACACTTCACGAAGGGACAGTCTCTTGCTTTGATTACAACATCTGCTGGACTCAATATGCATTTATTTCTGCATGTATTAGAAAACAGTTAATGACAGATAATATATACGGCATGGCATGGCATATTGATCTTTTAAAATTAGTATCAGTGACACAAATTTTTCTTTTAGCTTATTTACTTATGTCTAAAACTTATGTTCATTTGAAAATAATGTTGAATAAGAGGCAGTAGAGTGATATAATGTAAATTATGAATCTGCCTATTTTAAAAGGAGAACTGGAAATAAACTGCCTCAAAACAACCATATATAGATTTAAAAGAAACACACACATGCACATACATGCACACAATGCACGCACACACACACACACCAGGAAACTAAATTTTAAATTCTCACCATGCATTTATAGGTTATAGAATGTCACCTAAGATTTAAACTGTATCTCAGATGTTGTCAAATGAGATTCCATATAGTCCCTAAATTTCTGCATTTGAAGAATGTTTCTTCCTTTTTTCTCTCTATCTTTGGAGCTTAAATAGCTGAACATATTAAAAATTGCCTCTAAATAAAAAATGAGCTAGGGACCCTGAGCTCTCCTCTGTTTCATTTCAACTCTGAGCAAATGGTGAATTACTACACCTCTGGACATGGTGGTTTCTAACTACCAAGCTGCCAGCAGCACAGAGTGTGGCCATAATGCTACCTATTTCCCTTGCTAAAATATTTATGCACTTATTAGACTTTATATAGGCTGCTGAATGTGAAGGTACTCCTGTGGGGGCTGGGTCATTTCAAGAAGCCCATTACTGAGACTCAACTCCACTACATTAGAGACCAGAGCATCCACTTATAGGTGATATTGCTCATTAATATTAGACAATTTCTGTCTCTGAGCTTGTTCTGAGGCAGTGATAACATTATGTGCAGGTATGCATGTGTGTAGATGCGCATTGGCTGGTGACTTCTAAGCAATCCACTTCATTAAGAAGCAGTTTAACATGGAGGGTGTATCAATAAAGACCAGCTTAATGCAGCAGCAGCATTGCACCTAAAACGATCCAGCCAAGTGAAGCAATTATTATGTATAATGCGTTTTACACAAGGTTGAGATGGCTTACTGTTTATAAATAACTCTCTGGGATTTATAATGACTGATCTGCTGTGAGATCCACAGCAGAGCAGAAGTTTTATGTGAATAGGAACTTCACATATGCCTCTAGGACACTGCCGTATCTCCCCTCCCCACAAAAACCCACTCAACAATAAAATGAGGAGTACTGCTTGCAAAACACTTCAACTTTTTTCTGTTTTCTTTCCTTCTTTCTAAATTCAACCTAATATGTATTACTTTGGAATTATGATTTGTATAGAAGAAAGGGGGGGAAAAACACCTTAATTCCAAAAATACTCATTAAAGGCCTACCATGGGTTGATACAAAGAGGAGAGAGTCCCTGAGCTTGAGAGGCAGCTAGAGCTGGTGGGAGTTAAACAGCTGATTACACAGCAGTGGACTACGTGCTGAATGTATATGCTGACCTCAGAGGAGGTACCACCTCTGGTGGTGGCCAAAAAAGGACACCTGGGAAAGGACCCTTTATGAGAAGACTCTTGGCAAACAGACACAGATGCAAAGCTGTACAGTGATGGTGGTGGGCATGGGACATCTGTTCTCTCAGGACTCTTCCTCTGTCTGCAGAAGCTTACTGTTTCAGGTGGATTCTCTAGTTTAAGGGAAAGTGGGTCCAGATCCAGGCATATGACTCAGCTCCTACCAAAAAAGCCTAACCATGAGTTGTTACGGGTGTGGTGGGTCTCTGGAAAAGACCCTCCAGCATGAGGAGAAATTAGACTCTTTGCAGCCCCGTTTCTTATTGCTGAAAGGCACTGCATGACATCTGGGCCTGGGGCCTGAGATCAACATTTTAAGATCTCAAAGAAAGCCAAGAACATCCAGAGATGCCATCTGGAATCCTGGTATCACTGTCCAGCCAGCATCAGCAAACACTCACATTGCCTTTAGGTGTCACAGAAATCTCTTCAAATGGTGTTGAGTGCTGTTATCCACGTGTTTTGTTACTTGTAGCAAATGACACTTATGGCTGAGTGTTCAGTTTGTGGAGACAAGTTTTGCAGGGTGCTGGGCAAGAGAGGGTCAGGTGGCAAGCACCAAGTTGATAGGACCTTTTGCCTTGTCCTAAGAGTTTGGCATTGGCTTTCAAACAATGGAAGACTTTCTACTGGAGTATGTGAGGTGACTGCAGTAGCATAGATAAGGCAAGGCATTGAATCACCCAAGGAGAAACTTAGTTCTTTACCATTCTTTTCCAGTACTTCCCATTACAGAAAGTATTTTTCACAGCTTAGACTAGAAAGTCTTAAAACTCTTTCCCACCTTATTAATTCTTGCTCCAAACAGAAGATCTCAAACTCACGGCCTTTGACAAGCATACAGGATCCAGGACAAAGTCAATACCATTCTTTTGTTTCCATTGTTATCATTCTGAGAATCACCTTTTGGCTATAATAAATGATACTAAGCATTTATATCTTTATGTTTCTTTGAACATATATTTGTTGTTGTTGTTGTTTTGAAATAACCTAAGTAACAGAAAAATATCAAGTAAGGCAAATGGTGATTCCAGAACAAAAACCACCAAGGTTTGATCAGAGTTGAGCACATATGATAGTTGCTGAAAACGTTTCAATCATGGAGTAATATAATTAGACTCCCCATAAAGATTTTGTGAGCAAAGCTAGGCATTAAGCCTGACAACTGCTTTGGAAAAGTAAAAAAATAAACAAACAAACAAGGTGAGACATGATCAGAACCAAAGGAGAACCAAAGGAGAGAGAAGAAAATGAATGTCAAGCGCTGTGGGATGTTCTGTATGCTGCGAATGTGTTGCTCTGATTGGTTGATAAATAAAATGCTGATTGGCCAGTAGCCAGGCAGGAAGTATAGGCGGGATAAGCAGAGAAGGAGAATTCTGGGAGAAGAAGGCTGAGTCAGTAGATGCCAGCCGGCTGTCCATGGAGCAGCATGTAAGGGCACACAGGTAAAGCCACGGAACATGTGGTAACATATAGATTAACAGAAAAGGGCTGAGTTTAAGTGTAAGAGCTAGTCAATAGTTAGCTTGAGCTAATGGCCAAACAGTTTTAATTAATATAAGCTTCTGAGTGATTATTTTACAAGCGGCCGCAGGACTGCAGGGGCTTGGCAGGACCCAGAGAAAACTTCCAGCTACAGTCAAGGAAAAGAAAAGGACAAAAACCCAAGGACAGAGAGGCGGAGCTTGAGATGACTTCTAAGGTTGGCTCAGGTGAATCATACCGTGAAGCAAGCTAGAGAAAATGTGCTGTGGAATGTTGTTCTGTATGCTGTGAATGTGTGTTGTTCTGTATGCTGTGAATGTGTGTTGCTCTGATTGGTTGACAAATAAAATGCTGATTGGCCAGTAGCCAGGCAGGAAGTAGAGGCAGGATAAGCAGATGAGGAGAATTCTGGGAAGAGGAAGGACAGAGTCAGGAGTCACCAGCCAGATACAGAGGAAGCAAGATGACAAGGCACCAAGAACTGAGAAAAGACACCAAGTCATGTGGCTAAATATAGATAAGAATTATGGGTTAATTTAAATGTAAGAGTTAGTCAATAATAAGCCTGAGCTAATGGCCGAGCAGTTATAATTGATATAAGCCTGGGAGACATGAGTGGGAGAGATTTGTTCCAACTGCTGGCCGGCTGGAACACAGGAAAACTACAAAAATGGGAGGAAGACTGGAGTAGGAGTGAAGGAGAGTGGTGTGTAACTGGCTGCATGAGCACACTGTCTGTGTTAAACCCAGAAAAGAACATCTCCGAAACTCCAGTACTCAAAGTGTATTCATGAAATTAGCAATGTCAGCATCCCCTGGAAACTCACTGGAATGGCCACAGCTTGGCTCTCATATATCTTCCAGCAACAAGTGTCCATGGACTGAAACTTCTGCAGGCGCAAGCCCAAATAACCCTTTTCTCCTGGTAACACGTGATTTGGCATGGATTTTGTTACACTAATGGGAAACTAACAACACCCACTGAATCAGAATGTGTAGTCTAGCAGTTCTCTGGGTGGTTCCAATGCATGCTAAAACCTGAGGACTACAGGGCTTGGGAGAGAGTGTGTAGTGAAGACACTTGTGCAAAACTATCTGTATTCTTTTATACAAGCCCTTTTGTAAGGCTCTAGTTTCCTCAACTCTGAATGAGTGGCTAGCGGACTGCTAGCAAGTTACTAAATCTTGTTGCTTCTGAGAGTCCAACCCTCAAATACCTACCTTACTTTAATAACAGAGCCTGAGGTTGTTTTTTTTTAAGATTTATTTGTTTGTTTGTTTGTTTGTTTGTGTACTTTGTCAGCATGTACATCTGCACACCAGAAGAGGGCATCATAGGCAATTGTGAGTTGCCATATGGGTGCTGGGAATGAGCCATCTCCCCTGCCCCCAGAGTCTGACTTTTAACAGAGTACCCGGGAACACCAACAAAGACCATGCTTTCTGACTCGGTAGTAGGTGTGGCCATGTGGCCTATTGTGGCCAATAGGAGAGTGGACATGATGCCTGCGTCTTCTGAAAAGTCTCCTGGAAGAGAAGACTTAGGTCTCTCTTCATCCCTTTCTCTGTCCTCCAATCTGGAACGCTGTCACACATCTTGGCTCTAAGGGGAAGGCACACTTTGAGGACAGAAGAGCAATGAAATGGGAAACCTGGCTTCCTGATGAGCTCTGAAAACCATTCACTGTACCAACTCTGTTTCAGTCCTCACACTAGTCTATGTAAGAAAAGGGCAGTATTGTTTTAGCAATTCTTGGTTTGGTTTCTCCATGCTCTTTCATCATCACAAAGAAGTCTCTTCTATCTTGCAATGTTATAAGAAGATGCTATGAAGAAAATGCAAGATAAGCCCCCCTTTAATCCCAGCACTTTGGAGGCAGAGGCAGGCAGATCTCTATGAATCTGAGGCCAGCCTGGTCTACAGAGTGAGTTCCAGGACAGCAGGGCTATACAGAGAAACCCTGACTCAAAAACAAACAACAAAAAGCAAGACCCCCTGTATCCTGGGACCCAGCCTGGGAATCTGTATTTGATGAGTTCCCATGGGCTAATGTTTGTTAGTAACATATGCTTAAAGAAGAAGAGAGCAAGAAAAGGATCATTTTTAGTAACATATACTTAAAAAAGAAGAGAACAAGAAAAGGATCATTTTTAGTCACCCTTTCCCATAGATAGATGGCACTTTTTTTTTTTAAGAAAACAAAATTCAGAATCAACATTCTCTTTGCAATATAAGTTCTGGTCATGAGGAAATCATTAGACCATTATACCAGTATTTGTGAGTTTCTGGACAAATTGTAATACCTGACTCCCAGTTCTCTGTCCTCTGGACCCTACAGCTTGCCAGCATGTTCTGAAAAGCTGTTGTTTTTCCTGGCAGTGCAGGTAAAATTCTACAGCCTAGCTATGGGGTATGAGAGGGCAGCTACTTGGCAGGACAGTCATGGTTTTGATGTAAGAAGCAAAGTGTGTCTATTCAAAGCAGTAAGATAGATCTGCAGCCTGTCCACATAGGGAGCTAGAGCCCTAAGAGAATCCAAGTGTGGTAGTTTGAATGTAATTGGCCCCCATAATCTCATAGGGAGTGGCACTATTAGGAGGTGTGGCTTTGTTGGAGTGGGTATGGCCTTGTTGGAGGAAGTGTGTCACTATGGGGGTGGCCTTTGAGGTTTCCTATGCTCAGGATACTGTCCAGTGTCTCAGTCAACTTCCTGTTGCCAGCAAGATGTAGGATTCTCAGCTACTATCCCAGCACCACATCTGCCTGCATGCTGCCATGCTCCCTGCCATGATGATAATGGACTGAACCTCTGAAACTGTAAGCAAGCCACCCCAACTAAATGTTTTCATTTATAAGAGTTGCCATGGTCATGGTGTCTCTTCATAGCAATAAAAACCCTAAGACACCAAGTTATCCTGTGTGATGCATGTCACAGTTTGTAAAGAACAATTCCTGCTCTCGCTTACCTATGTCTTACAGGATCAGACATTTCAAGGGAAACATGTCCACATGCTGGGCCTCATCTTTTCAAACAAGTTGTTTAGTAAGGATGCATTGGAGCTGGCTGTTCCCTCCCAAACCATTTGTAAACTAGTACTCTGTGCTAGCATGCTATGGGAAGGTGGGAGGAAAATTCAGAGACTTGCACACGTTGCAGAACACAAAGCAAGAGAAGTAAAAACAACTGAGCAATTAGTCATTAAAAATTATATGTTCTAAGTAAACACACACCATTTTCCAGCACTGAGTCTCAGTGAAGAGCAGAAGTGGAATTTGAGAAAGATCTGTTCTGGGATGGGTTCCATCTCTGTCCAGCTCACCTTACGGCAGCAAGCTGCAGGCCCTCCCAGAAATGACGTAGAAATGAGGCTATTCCAAGAGTTATCCCATCCTCCCTTCTTTCTTTGCTTTCACAGAAGTTGCTTTAACTCTTATAATTTTTATATTCATTAAAAAGTGTATTTTGGCATTTTATTAGAAAGCTCATTAATGTTGCTAGCCAAGTAGCTATTGAGTATTAATTTCCTGTGTGGTCAGACTATATACCTGTCTAGACTTATCTTCTTACTAAAGCCAATAGTAAGGACACCGAGTCCTTCAACTCAATTAGAAAGCTCCTGGGCTGCTAAGTCTAAAAGGATCAACGGTTTTAAATATTTCTGAATGTGTGAATATGAGCTAATGTCATTTATGGTAGCTTCTTCTGTAGGGGTGCCATATTTTATAATGTGTCCCAGTGTTTTGTAGAAAGGAAAGGTACCAGGGCCCTTGTATTGTACAACTCTATGGGTTTCATTCATATACTAGTTTGTGGTACCTTATGGAATTGCATTGTACACAATATAAGTAGCCTTGGGTGGAGTCTATGATTGCTAAAGTCATTAGATAGGCCTCTAGATAGCTTGGGTGTGAGCTATTTGGAAATGGCTGGCAATGTATGTTTCAAGAGCAGCAGTGAGGACATTAGAGCTCCAGGGGGCCAGTGTTCACCCTCTGTGATTATGGTCTGAGATTTATGTCATCTGCCGAGATTTAGAAGAAAGAGGCTAGTGAAGCAGACAGTAAGTAACACTGCTTCCTGGAAAGCTCCAGGTTTGGGGTGTATCTGGTCTCAAGACCCAGCGAGGGCTGGTCAGCGGCTAGCAGGGTATAGGCATTCCCCAGCTTATAGCTTCTGTGAGGGTGCGTCTGTATACTAGACAGGAAGGGAGCTTTATAAAATTTATTTTTGAACCTGGTAGCACCTTAATGTTTGGACAAAGTATGCTTTCCCTGCAACTTGCAAGCTTCCTGGTGAGCACATTCATGGGAAGGACTCCTGCCACCAGCAGAGTGCTCCAGCCAGCTCTTATCTGCAACTGTAGATCCCTTTAAAGATCCTAAATGGAGCTGCGGCATTGTTGTCATAGTTACCAAAGGACAGTTTCTGAGGCTACAGGGTTTTCAAGAGGGTAGTTTTGGATTGAATATCCTAGGTTTCTGAGTATGCAACTGACTTAAAACAATGGTTTCTCCCTTCCTTCTCTTTTCCTCACAGGTCATGGACCTGACTCTTGATGACTCAGATCTCAGCCCAGACCAAACCTTAAATGACCAGACTGATCTAGGGGTGGAAGCACTGACTATGGATCTTGGCATGACTCCTCCTGCAAACCAAGAGAGGTTCTTAGACCTTGGTTCATGCAACTTCTAGGCAAAAGATGCAGCTTCAGTGACTCTCTGGATTCAATATGCTAATATGGAACCAACATCTTGAACACTGCATATGGGCACAACATTTACACAGACATCATGTAATTCACTACCTGGCAAGGGGTTAGAGAATACTGTCCACATTTTATCTATGGGGAAGGAAGGACCTGTGGTGGTGATGCCTAAGGCTACACATGGAGTAAGTAGCAGAACTGGGATTCAAACTCAAGGCTATTAGGTTCTGAGGGCAGAAGAACTGATAGCTCCAAGAGACCCATAACCATCTACTGGACACAGAACATCCATCTATTCATTAAGTAAACATGTCCTGAGTCTGCTCTGAGCCGGATCCTCTCCTGGTCACCGGCAAAATATAAAGACAAATCACACACAGTCTCTGCCCTTATGAAACTAACCTACTGACAGCTAGAAGTAATTTAAAAAGAGGAATCTAAAAGACTCCAGTGAAAGGAAGTTAGGGAAATCATTCTGGAAGAAATAGTACCTGGATGAGCCCATTCAGTCTCAAAGTGTGAGTGTAAGGGGGTGGGGGCAGAAGAGGGGAACAACAGAGTAAGATCCAGAAATACCCATGTTCAAAGAACTCCCAGAACTGCAGAGATAACAATGATACATAAACAAGGGAGGAGAATAAAATCCCTGAATGAGGGTCCACATCGGCAAGCCATATAAAAGTGTTAGAGAATTGAGAGACTAGATACAGAAGGTAGGGTCAGGAAGAGCAGCTAAAGAAAGAGCAGAATAAAATATAAAGATGATGATGATGATGATGGTGATGATGAGCAGAATAAAATATAAAGATGATGATGATGATGATGACGGTGATGATGATTCCTCTTCTTTGAGACAGGATCTCACTGTGTAACCCTGGCTGGCCTGGAACTCACACAAACCCACTGCCTTTGCCTCCTGGGTGATGGGATTAAAGGCATGTGCCACCACACCGGGTCAATTATCACTTTAATTTTTTTATTTTGTTAGAATTACTTAGGGCTCTACCCTAGTTTCACTTTTTCTTCAGTTTTCATTTCCCAATGAAAGAAAAGCATCTATTCAACACACATCTAAAGCTTATGGAGTGCACAACAGTAGGACCATACAAAGACAATGACGCGAGGTCCCTGCGTAGACAGCAAACAACCAATATAGCGGAACCTTGAGATGTGAGCTCCAAACCAAATGGCATAAGGAACTAAATTATTAATTCAGATTTGAAAATAGGAGCTGTCAGGAAAGATTTCCTTATTGCTGGTTTATCCATTTATGTTTCCATTCAAGATTCATTCCCTGGTGGTTCCCATCTACACTGTCAACTCTTTAGAGCAGTGGTTCTCGACCCTCCTAATGCTGTGACCCTTTAACACAGTTCCTCATGTTGTGGAGACCCCCAGACATAAAATTATTTTCGTTGCTACTTCATAACTGTAACTTTAGTAACTGTAATGTAAATATCTGTGTTTTCTGATCGTCTTAGGCGACCCCCGTGAAAGGGTTATTCAAACCCCACCAAAGAGGTCATGACCCACAGATTGAAAACTGCTCATTTAGAGCAAGCACCAGTCCAGAGACATAAGCCACCAATGCATTATACAAGCATGAGTTGTATCCATGTACAAGTGCAAGGTCGTGTACGTCTGTAAAAGAAAATTCAGAAGGTAGAGTAGGTAGTTTAGGGGCTGACTCCTCAAAAGAAATAAAGAGTTTGCCAAGTGGAGACCATAAG